>VDFB02078211.1:818448-861162 GCA_007258455.2 Sequoia sempervirens
TATTGTTCAAGATCTCACATTGCAAAGGGTTGATCATGGATTCCTATGGTGAATCATGGAGATATCTAGGTTGAGGAGATGCAACTAGCCATCGAATCACACCTAATGACTTGTTTTCAAAGTGATTCTATCTTCCAATTTCTTCTTATCTTCAGACTTAAGGTTTGCATAACTTTTGCATATCATTTGAATTCATTTATAATGTTGTATGGTTTCTTGCATTTAAAGTCTTGCATCATTCAAGTGCCATTTTCTTATCTTATTCTAGCACAATAGAATAGGGTTTTGTCTCATTTCAACTCTTCCTAGTCTTAGACACACTTAAGGCTAGGGTTTTATGCAAATTTTTTATTTTACAAAGTTTAAATACCAACTAGGGGTTTGATCGAGGCAAACCCCCCATTAGAAATCAAAATATTTTCTGTTTTGCTGGGTTTTTCAAAGATTTAGATCCAAATTTCTATCAAAAAGCAGAGTGCAAGTTGTGGGCTTCCGTTTCCACTTTCAGATTTGTAGAAAATCCAAAGTGGACTAAGTTGTCCATAGTGGGGACTTAGTCCCACTACACTAATTTCTCAAAAAAATTATATTTTTAGACACCCATTTGGTAGAAACACCTTTCTAGGCAGTTTCCCTGATCTGGGACTAAGTTGACCAGCCTAGCGTAAATGTCCCAGTTGACTCAAAAATCAAAATTTCTAGAATTTCAGTGGTCTCTGCAATCTCCAGTCAGCCCTCCATCAGTTTCCAAGTGCATAGTTTATGTTTTACATATTTATTTTGTCATTTATTGCATCTATTTTACCTTTTTGTATATCACACTATGTTTTCAAACAAGTTCCTTTTCTTAGGTTTTGCATCATTAGATCATTTCATTTTTAGATCAGAGCATTAGACATCATAATTAGGCATAAAAAATCTCATTTACATTAATCTTGAGTGTAGACAATAGCATTTTAGACCCCATTTCTCTCTCCTTTTTGGTGAAAAACCCTAGAAGGAGCAAAGCAAATGTGGCCAATCCAAAATCATTGTCCATAGATCATAAGAACAAATATCATGAAATTGAAAGATTTGAAATAATATTTCATGAACATCAACAATTTATTTTCTATCACTTAAGTATATTTAGCATTAAGTATTCAACAATTTCATAGAAAGCGAAAGATTTACAATAAATTTCCATTCACTCATCTATTTTTTGGAACATTTTCAAGAATTTAAACGTCTATTCTAAAACAAAGCATATAACTACTAAAAATTAAAATTTATCTCCGTTATTCCCCATGCATGCCCCAAAGAATTAACCAAATCAAATCAAACTGCTTTATACTTCATCATATTGCTTCATAACTACATATAAAACGGTGCAAGCTTTTAATGAGAGGGGTTTTAGTTTGGACACCGAATAGGTTCTGTATGCACCCTTAAAATGGTGCAACACATAGTCTTGTTTGGCTGAACTAAAAAAACTAGCTACAAAAGATTTATGAGATAAGTAGCTATCAAATTGGATCTGATATTGATTAATGTCTATGTGCATACAATTTTTTAGCTCAGAATGATTCAAAAAATAGGAAAAAAGAAAAAAACTTAGAGAAGTTTTGGCTCTTCCGACATCTCCTCTGGTATTTTATATAACACAAGGAACATATAGGATAAGACAAATACTATTGGCATATGGCTTCTAGTGTTGTCATTTATGGCAACCTAAGTCATTGTTCCGGTCTGCAAATTAGGATATATTCATACCGGCAGGCAAAGTAAAGAACAGAGTGTTATCGAAAGAGAGAATGAAGAATAGGGTATCCGGTTAGTATGTTGATTTGTATGCTTCACCGGATTATCATTTTGAGTTGTGGATCTCAAGGAATTTTGTTAATTATCTATATTATCTTATTGTTAAGTTTTGTGATGTTGCATTAATTGGTGTATAAGTTAGGAGATCCGACAAGATGATTTTTCTATTTATTTGTTCATGAAGGCTGACTTGATGTATGTAGTGTGTCGCATATGTATAAGGAGTAATTGTTTAAATTTTTTTGTGTTTGAGCATTTTGAACTAGGGCCACAACATAGCATTAGCCAACTTTTATGGGTACACATCAAATATTAAATGTGGAATGAACTGACAGTTGGAAGATATTTTCTATTTTATTAAAGCCGATATGGAGCAATTGAAATCTCGGTAGCTGATACATATATGAGATCAAAAAATTCATTTTGAAAGGGAGTGTGTGTAAGTTTGATATGTGTAGATGTGTGTGAATATCAAAAGAGTAGTTGAGTGATTTTCATTTGTGTAGAAGAGGATTTTTGTGAAGTGAATTAAGGAAGAGAAGAGTGAAGTGAAAAATTAGATAGAAGGTCCAAAATCTGATTTATGAGCTTAATCAAAACTGTAACCAGGAATTTGTAGATGCTATATTTTTAGTTCAATCTTTTTATTGTGATCTAAATCTTTTGTAAGGTAGTGAGCCTTCCTATTTTGAGCAGTGAGCTCTAGGCGGTGTGCCTAAATGCAAGTGCATTTCCATTTTGTTATACACTATATTTTGAGTACTCAAATTGTGGATTGACCTCCATCATGGTTTTTCTTCTAACAAGATTCCCACATAAAAATACTTGTGTTATGGTGTTGTGGCTTATTTTTTCATGTTCATGCATCTTTCTTTTTGATTGAATAGTTTAAGTACTTGAATTAACAAATTAATAAAAGTTAAAATTGCTCAACACTGATTCACCCCCCCTCTCAGTGTTGCTTGAGTCCAACAAATGGTATTAGAGATAAGTTCCTTGAAGAAGTTTAATAGCTTGAGGTATATCTTGGAATGTAATGGACTCTAGTAGTCTTTAGCAGTAGCTTGTGGTGGCTCTTGATGATCTTGATTAGTGTAAGGCAGAAGTCTGGGAATTGAAAGGAAAGCTTAAGGATGCTGAGAAATTCATTCAAAAGTTGAAGGATAAGGTTATTAAATCTAGGGAAAGGAGAAAGGATCTCTGTGATCAGATAAAGGGAAAAGAAAGCAAAATTATTGAAGAGAGCAAAAGGATGGATGACGATCATTTGAATCAAACCTTGAAGGAAATACTTGAAGAATGTGAAAAGCTTGCTAGAGACAATGCTACCTTGAAGCATGAGATAGAATCTATGGCGATGAAGATGACTAAGGAGATTGAAGAAATAAAGAAGAATGAAGAAAAAATTGGCTAGACCTTAAAAGAGAGATTTGATGAATGCGACAGAGTTAACATAGAATTAATTTAGTTGGAGATGGAACTACAACAATCCAGAGACAATGAAGAAGAGCTTGAAAAATAGATTGTTATTCTTAGAGTTGAACTAACTACTGCAAATGAATAGAAGGAGAAGTAAAAGATTAGCTCAGTTAAGTTGGATGAGCTAACTCAAGGACAAAAAAATACAAATGACAAGAAAGGTCTTGGTTATGAAAAGGGAGAAAGTCCTGGATCTGGACAAAGGAATCTTAGGCAAAGAAATCAGATGGAAAAAGAAAAAAGGCATCCGGTAAGACAACCTAATACACAAAAGTTTAATGGATACTATTTTTCATGTAATAAATTTTTTCATAAGGCTGCTCAGTGTAGGAGTAAAATGAAATCAAGAGATTCATCATTTTCTGATCAATGTTTCAATTGCAACAAGTTTGGTCATAAGTCAATTGAGTGCAAAAATTTGTCAAACAACTCTGTCAATAGAAGGAATGTAGAATACTATACCTATGGAAGATTTGGGCATATTGCTAATCAATGCAGATCAAGAAGAAATCAATGGAATGATTGGTCTGAACAAGGAAATCCTATGTGTTACAATTGCAACATATTTGGTCACATTGTAAGATTTTGTAGGAACAAAAACATGGATAAAAGAGGTCCGGTATACAAAGGAAAAATTTCACAGAAAGATGATAAAGGAAAAGGGAAAGCGACTGTGGAAGAAATAAGAGGTCAGATGAAGAAAACATGGGTAAGGAAGAGTGAGTCTGATAAAGGAAATAAGCTGGCACCAGAATTTGCTTCTGGTAATTCCTCCGGGAATTTGATCTTAGGCCATCAACCTAGGGGGAGTTTTTCAAGAAAATCCTTTGTCCCCCTGTTGGTAGTTGGCACTAGAATGCAGGAAATTTTCAGTAGTTGTACTAATAGTTTACAAGTGTATCGGTGATCACTTGTGCAAAAGTTTGAGGAGCAGAAGGTCCACAAATGAATTCTTCTTTTGTTGTCTGAGAAAACAGAGTAACTGAAACACCTAGGGCAAAAAATTTAATGCAGTAAAAAGGTTAGGTGTGCGAGTTATAAAAGGGTATTTGGAACCCTCATTTGTCACCTTGCATTGAAGAAGGAGAGCATCTGCAGCAAAATTTCAAAGGAGTAAAGTCAATTCAGTGGCGAATTCATCAGGTATTTCAGTTGCTTATAGGTTTTTCACTTAATTTGATGCTCAATAGAAACTTGTTTGGTACGAAAAGGAAAATGAAGCAAATCAAAGGAATGGTGAATTTAGATTAATATAGTAGTGAGAAGATTAGGGATGTGAGAAATACGTTGCCGGCTAATGAATTGAAATGGATTGAAAGTGTGAAACACAAAAGTTTGGACATTTGGAGTGAATTTCCCTATTTTGATAATGCAGAAGTCATTAGGTTTATCTTGAACAAATTGAATGATGACATTAGAACTCTGGATAAACCCTATCTCATTTCGAAAGAGGTGATTAGGAATCCAACTAGATTATGCAATGTTGGGGATATACCAAAAAAGAAGTTGATTCAGAAAAAAGAAGTTGAAACCCTAACCGGAGTAACTGGAGATCAAAGGGCATTGATAATATCGATGATCAAGGATCTGATAACAAGGTACATTGTGCATGGAATTTCATACAAAATATTTTTCAAAAACAGGGAAGGCACAACTTCAACAGTAGTTTACATCTCTCATAAAATGATAATGGAGGATTATGATTTTGACCTGTGCGGATGGCTAAAAGATCAATTGATGGAAAATGCGTAACTAACAAAGGACGCAAATTAACCCTTCAGGTTTGGTACCTTGGTCATATGTCTTGTGATGTATTTTTTGAATTACTTTCCACAGATCAATAATGTTGTATGGAAAGAGAACAAACCGGTTTGTAAACATATTTCTGAACACTCTAATACTTTGGAAAATTGTAAGCAAGAGTATGCAAATTTCTTTAAAGAATTGCTAGGGAAGTTTGGAGAAATTAGAATTTCCATTCCGGTAAGAGCACTTGAGGTTGGATCCTCTTCTGGTGAGGTGGAGAGGAAGAAGAAAAGAGCACAAGAGATTGTTGATTACACTCCTCCGACACAAAAGACTCCAAAAATTGAAGGAAAAGGTAAAGAATATGTGATTGTGCACATACTAGATGAGGAATCTGATGAGTACACTCTAAGGGGAGAACTGGAATCAGTTGAACCAGATGTAGTAATGGCAGAAGGAAGCAAAGAAGAAGGTGTTTTATCCAAAGTAAAGATACTGTAGCTTGTTCAAGAGAAAGATGGGATGCAAAAAATTGCTGATATATGGTCCGATAGACCCTCATATGAGAAGAACTTGATCGAGAGCACACTAAGTACTTATTTTGTGCACAATAACATTGAATTGGAGAGTTTGCATAATGTGTTCCCTGAAGAGATGATTGAATGCATTAAGGAAGCCATGGTCTCTGAGTCCTAGGATAGGGAAAAGGGAGAAATTATTCTACATCTAAAGAAGAAGTTTAGGCTATCTCTTACCAAGCTAAAAAGGAAAATGAATGTGTTGAGGCAATGCATAAATACAACAAATAATATCTACAAATATTATATTCGTTGGCCTCATGCAGTTGGGAGATACAAAGATAAGTTGGAGCATATTGAAACTGAGCTGAACAAGATTGGTTAGGATTATAACATGTTTCAGGATTAGAATGGCGCAGTCAAGAAAAGGATTCAAGAGTTGCAGTCTGAGCATACAAATTTTCAATTCACCAGAAAAAACCTTGTGGACACCTTTTGGAAAGTGAACGATTTAACCGAATGCATACTGGAGCAGTTAATTGAGGTTCTGAGGAAAGGAGAGAAATTAGAAGAGGCAATCACAATTTCATAATCTCTCATCTAGATTATCAACCAGACATCTGAGAACAACAACTTGATCTTAATTATTGGGATTTCAGTAGAAGCTTGGAGGAAATTTCTTCCGAAAATGAAAGATAAGTACAAGATAATTTTTTGACTTGAGTAGCAGTTGTATTTCTTCAAATTTTGATCCAATTTTTTGAATTAGCAAAGGGAAATATTTTTTTCATTGATGTCAAGGGGGGAGAGAGAGTAGTGAAAAATGCCTTATCATTCTAAGGGGGAGTTGTGTTTTGAAATTTTGAACTCTGGCAGCATAATCATATTGGTTCTGACACTTAGTCATTTTTCACTAAGTGTTGCCATCAATGCCAAAGGGGGAGATTTTTGGAATATGGATTCTAGTGTTGTCATTGATGGCAACCTAAGTCATTGTTTCGGTCTACAGATCAGGATATATTCATACTGGCAGGCAGAGTAAAGAATAGAGTTATCGGAAGAGAGAATGAAGAACAGGGTATCTGGTTAGTATGTCGATCTGTATGCTTCAATGGATTATCATTTTGAGTTGTGGATCTTAGGGAAGGTTTTTAAGTATCTATATTATCTTAGCGGTAAGTTTTGTGATGTCACATTAATCAATGTATAAGTTAGGAGATCCGACAAGATGATTTTTCTGTTTATTTGTTCATGAAGGCCGACTTGATGTATGTAGCATGTCATGAATGTATAAGGAGTAATTGTTTAAATGTTTCTATGTTTGAGCATTTTGAATTAGGGCCAAAACATAGAATTATCTGTCTTTGAGGGGTATGCATCAAATATTAAATGTGGATTGAGCCAATAGTTGGAAGATATTTTCTATTTTATTAAAGCCGACATGGAGCGATTGAAATCTTGGTAGCAGATATATATATGAGATCGGTAAATTCATTTTGAAAGGGCATGTGTGTAAGTTCGATATGTGTAGATGTGTGCAAATATCAGAAGAGAAGTTGAGTGATTTTCATTTGTGCAGAAGAGGATTTTTGTGAATCAAATTAAGGCAGAGCATAGCGAAGTGCAAAATCAGACAGAAGGTCCAGAATCTAATTTATGAGCTTAATCAAAACTTTAACCAGGAATTTGTAGATGCTATCTTCTCAGTTCAATCTTTTGATTGTGATCTAAATCTTTTGTAAGGCAGTGAGCCTTCCTATTTTGAGCAGTGAACTCTAGGCAGTGTGCTTGAATGCAAGTGCATTCCCATTTTGTTATACACTATATTTTGAGTGCTCAAATTGTGGATTGACCTCCACCATGGTTTTTCCCCTAATAGGGTTTCCACGTAAAAATCCTTGTGTTATGGTGTTGTGGCTTATTGTTTCATGTTCATGCATCTTTCTTTTTGATTGAATAGTTTAAGCACTTGAATTGACAGATTAATAAAAGTTAAAATTGCTCAACACTGATTCAACCCCCCCTCTCGGTGTTGCTTGAGTCCAACAAATACATGAGAGGAAATCCAAGGGATGAATCACATCAAGGCACATGGAATGTAGTGACTAATAAGATAATTGCAATTGAAGTCAACTAGGGTCAACTTCGATCACACGTTGAATCTCTTCAGGCTTTAATCTTTTATTTTCGCTAGGATGATACTTCGAATCAGGATAAAGTGTAGGAAATTCCCAGATATTCAACATGATTAATTTATCACCTTGTTCCCACACTCTTTTTAGCTCCAGGTTTGCTACTCTCAGGAATGGGCTTCCCTAAAGATTTGCATTTGTCTCCATCGCATGTACAATACCGGGATCTCCAACATTCCGGTGGACTCAAAGCCCTATGCCTTATAACCTCCTAGAGTACACAACCTGAATTAGATATAATTCTATCCATGATTCAAGTTTGCCTGACCGTCAATACCCAAACTCTGCATCTCCTACAATCACAAATTCCACTCATTAAATCCCTTTTAAAAGAAAAAAATTCATAAACATTTCATGCAAATAAAACCATTATTCAAATGTTATAACATAAATTTCTCATAAATAACATGCTTTCAAGCATGTTACAAACTCTTGCATGATTATATTCTATATATACTAGACTACCAGACTATCAAAATCATTAGATAACCATTTTAAAAAAAAAAATCATTTCACATTGCTATCCAGTACCCGGTACCTAGTATTCATCTTTACCCATGAACTTTCCCGAACTTCAATTTTACCGGACTTCCATCTTATTGAACTCCAAATATCAGTCTGAAACAATCTGATCATATTTGCACCACCTTTTTCCTTTTCAAACATTTCTGGTTCTCGGTATCTGGCACCCAAAACACTTACATTGCAAAGTACTCTTGTATTAAATATTTCTCTTTACTTTTCACTTCTAATGATCTTTTCACTAGCTAGCTCCTGCCATAAGAGTTATTTATTTTTGTACTTGGGCCCCCAAGTCTTATAGTCTTGGGGTGTGTTGTGAGACCACACAACAGTACCTTGACTGATGAATATGTAACGGAGAAGATTTTGATGACTCTACTAAAGAGTTACAGTGATAGGGTTTCAACTGTTGAAGAAGTGTATGATCCAAACAAGTTTACTAAAGAACAACTATTTGGCACCTTGACTGCATTTGAGATGAGGAAGTTTGGAAAGAAAGAGGAGAAGTCAAAATTAGCATTTAAAGCTTCAAAGACATAGGATGATCCAGATAGTGATAATTCAGATGAGTTGGAAGCAAACTTTACAAGGAAGTTGAAGAAAGGTATCAGTAAGTACAAAGGTATGTTACCTTGTAAATGTTTCAGTTGTGGAAATATTGGTCACTATGCTTCGAGATGTCCAAATATAGTTGCACAAAAAATGAACAAAGATAATAATAAAGACATAAAGGATAGGAAATTCAAGAAGTTGTATTATGTCAGAGAAGATGTTGGGATTTCTAATGATGAATCTGATTTTGAGGATAATGGTGATGAATGCTTGTTTCTAGCATTAGAAAATAAATTAGTGTCTGCTAACTCTAGAAGATGTGCAAGGGAAAGTGGTCCAAAGAACAAGAAGGAAGAGATGGAAGGTACTCTGGTTACTGCATTTCATGCTAGACAGGATGAAGACTATTGCTCAAATTGCATGACTGGAGATAAAAGTAAGTTCACTAAGCTTGAAAAGTATGATGTTCGTATAGTCATGTTTGGAGATGATTCTAGAGCAAAGATTGTTAGAAAAGGAACAATTAGTTTTGATGGAAAACACAGTACTGATGATGTCTATTATGTTAAGGGCTTAAGGCATAATCTTTTGAGTGTTGGAAAAATGTGTACCAAAGGATTCAAGATTGTGTTTTAGGATAATACTTGTGAGATCAAAAAAGTGTCCAAAATTGTGGTTGCTATTGGAAGAACATATGGAAATATTTATCAGCTTAAAGGTGTTGATGGTCAATTACTTGTATCTCAAGTTAATTGAAGTTGGCTATGGCATCGAAGGATGGTACATGTAAACTTTGATAATTTGATTAGGATTAGTTCAAGAGAGGTTGTATGGGATCTGCCTAAAATCACAAAGCCTACCAATACTGTGTGCAAAAGTTGTCAATTGGGAAAGCAAACAAGATGCAGTTTTAAAGGAAAAGAGAAATCTACTACCAGAAAGCTAGAATTGGTTCATACAGACCTCTATGGTCCTACAAGAATAAGAATTCTAAATGGTGACAGGTATTCCATGCTTTTGATTGATGATTATTCAAGAATGACATGGTTTAATTTTCTTAGGGAGAAATATCAAGCTTTGAATAGATTTAAAGTGTTCAAGGAAAGGGTAGAGAATGAAGTGAACCTAAGAATCAAAAGTTTAAGATCTGATAGAGGTGGAGAATTTAATTCCAATGAGTTTAATACATTTTTTGAAGAGCATGGCATAAAGAGACATTTTTCTACTCCTAGAACTCCTCAACAGAATGGAGTTGTTGAGATAAAGAACTAGACTATTTAGGAAGCTACAAGAACTATGGTGAAAGAAGTGAATGTACCTGATGTATACTAGAGAGAGGCAATCCACACTACTGTTTATATTCTTAACAAAGTTCAAATCAAAGGTAACAACACTAAGACTCCTAAGTATGTAAAGAAGAACCATCTTGAAGAACAAATAATTGGAGACAAGAGTGAAGGTGTAAAGACAAGAAGTAAGGTGGTGGTAGGTGAGGTAAATATATGTTTACTTTCAAAGATATAACCTAAGTATGTGTGTGAAGCATGCAAAGATGAGAGTTGGATTAGATCTATGAAAGAGGAATTGCAGCAGATAGAGAAAAAACAGACATGGGAACTAGTTCCTAGACCTATAAATAAGAATGCAATTGGTTCAAAGTGGGTGTTCAGGAATAAGCTAAATGAGAATGCTGAAGTTGTGATAAAAAAGCAAGACTTGTATGCAAAGTTTATTCATAGGTTAAAGGAATTGACTTTGAGGAGACATCTACCTCGGTGGAAAGAATGGAAGCTATTAGGATGTTTTTGGCATTTTATGCTCATAATGATTTCAAGGTATATCAAATGGATGTTAAGTCTATATTTTTGAATGGAGAATTGGAAGAAGAGGTGTACATGGAACAACCAGAGGGATTTCAGTTATTAGATAAATTGGATATGGTCTATAAGTTGAAAAATGCATTGTATGGACTCAATTTAGGCTCCCAGAGCATGGTATGCAAGATTGGATAGATATTTGACACAAAAAAGATTTAGGAAAGGCTTCGCAAACAACAATATTTATTTCAAGGTTGAAGGAAGCCGGATGTTGATAGTAGTTGTGTATGTGGATGGCATCATTTTGGAGGAAATGAAGGTATGTGTAAGAGATTTGTAGAAGAGATGCAAAAATAATTTGAAATGTCTATGATTGGTGAGTTGAATTTCTTTCTTGGACTACAAGTGCTTCAAACTGATAAGGGGATATTCATTTCACAATCAAAATATGTCAAATATTTGTCGAAGAAGTTTGGAATGGATGACTCCAAACCATTATGTACACCTATGGTGACTGGATGCAAGTTGAGCAAGAATGATGAATCTGCTAAAGTTGATCAAAGCATAAATAGATCTATGATTGGTGGACTGTTGTATCTTACTGCTACTAAACCAGATATCATGCATGCAGTATGTTTGGTTGCCATAATTCAAGCAGAACCTAAAGAGGCACATGTTACAGCTGTGAAGAGGATATTTAGATATCTTAAATGCACTTTGGATTATGGCTTGTGGTATTCTGAGGATACTAATTTCACTTTGAGTGCTTTTACTAATGCAGATTGGGATGGTTGTGTAGATGACTGAAATAGTACAAGTGGTGGTGCATTCTTTCTTGGAGGAAGATTGGTTTCATGGCTAAGCAAGAAATAGGATTCAATTTCTTTATCCACTGTAGAAGCTCAATATATTGTTGCAGCATCTTATTATACATAGGTTTTGTGGATGAAGCAAACATTGATGAATATAGGATTAATATGTGATGAGCCTATCCCTATATTTTATGATAATACAAGTGCTATAAACATTTCAAAGAATCTGGTAATACATTCAAGGACAAAGCATATACCTATCAGATATCATTTCTTGAGGGAGAAGGTATTGGAGAATGAAGTCAGATTGGAGTATGTGCCTACAAAGGATCAAATTGCAGATATATTTACAAAGGCTCTTTTGAAGAATACTTTTGAGTATCTCAGGGAGAAGTTGGGGGTCATTGGCCCTGCTTTGAACTAAGTGCACATGGAGGTGCATCAATCCAGTGGATCCATAGATTCTTCATTTGTTTGGACTGATGAATGGGTCTACTCTGCAGGGGGAGTAGGAAGTATCATTGTTGCATTATGAGATGTGTGGGTGCACTCCTAAGGGGGAGTGATCATAAGTTTTTGTCTTTTCCATTGATGTCAAAGGGGGAGAGAGAGTCATGTGAAAAATAGTAAAATGGGGAGAGAAAAAAAAGAAGATGAAAAAGGAGAGAGTATTGAGAGTGTAGGAATGTTGTGTAGATTGTCTTATTTGGAAAATAAAGGAGAGTGTTGTCTTTGATGTTTTTTCACATCATGTGTTGCCATCAATGACAAAGGGGGAGATTGTTGCAAGTATGAGTAATTTTGGTGGTGTTGTCATTAATGTCAACACAATACAGGAAGTTGCAGGTTATGCATGTATAGTTGAGATGTTGTGAATACATGGAGCTATCTTTGTGGTGTTGCAAGTGTGCTGATATGTTGAGTTGTCAAGTACTTTTGAGAAATAGTGAAGACAAAGTTGTATGTGTTTAGAATTTTGTTTGGTATATGCTATGAATTTCTTCTGTGTTGATCCTATGCTTGTATGGATCTGAAGTATTGGTTATGGGCATTTGTTGATGATATATCTTGGATTGTAGTTTCTGGGTTGATGAAGAGTGATAGTTGTGTTCACCGGTGTGTGAAATGGTTTGGAAAAGTTGTTTGTTTATGGATGGGAGAAATGTTTTTGCTTCACAGTCCTCCACTGGTTTGTTTTAGGTCTTGCAGATCTAGTAGAAGGCTTGTAATGGTGTTTTCTATGTTTTGGCAAAGGCATTCATGGTTTGGTGCTTCAGAAAATAAGTTTCAGAGTCATTGTGTGTGTCTGTATAGTCTGGATGGACTGATGGAGAGTATTCTGTGTATGAAGGTTATTGCTTTTCTATGGATGAATCTGAAAGTATTCGAGATGTGTTCCAGTGTATGGTGAAGCGTATTGAGTGGTTCACAAGTTATCTTCTCATTGTGGAAGCTTGTTTTTCAAAGTTCATTTGTGTTTTCATTAGGTTTTGCTAACTTGGTGTTTACACTTCATGTGAAGAATAAGTTTCAAATTGAGGAAGTGTGTGATTGATCTAAGACGTTGTTTTGGGTCTTGGTTAAGTATTGGATTAGTCCGCTCTCATTCCTTTCCACTGCGAGAATGTTGAGTTTTCGACCTAATTTGAATTTGTAAAATGAAGTGTGTGTAGCCGACCTTGGAGAAAGTTTCTAAGGTTGAAGATGGTATAAATACAAGTTGAGATTTTATGGATTACATCGATCAAGAATGCCACAAGTGTGAGAAGTGAAAGTGTGCGAAAGTGAATTGAGGCAACAAAACTTTAATGTGTTGGATTCCTAAAAGCAGTGAGCTAATAGTGTCTACAATTCTTCTGATTAGGCTACGAATGTGTGTAATCTGTTGTGGTGGATTTTTATGTTATCTTTTGTATTTGTAGGCAATGAGCCTCCTTGTTGGATAGTGAGTCCAATCTGTAGGCAGTGAGCCTTGTATCCAGGCAGTGAGCCCTTGGCAGTGAGCCTCTTTGTATTCGGTATTGGAATTACTTTATATTGTGAGTTAATCCTCACCATGGTTTTTCCCTTATTGGTTTTTCCACATAAATCTGGTGTTTATTGTGTTGATATTTCTTTTTGTTATTTGCATTTCATGTTCATAATTAATAACAAAATAAAGTGGTTGTGAAGTTGATAAGTGTTTGAGATTTGAGATTGAGTTTGGTGACAACTAATTCACTCACCTCTCTTAGTTGTCTTGTGTCTTTCAACAAAACACTGATGTTTTAGCTAGGACATAGGAGTGAATGATCGAGAAGAGGATAGATTAGTGTCATCCTCTAACTAGGTCACATAATACTTAACCTTCCAAGAGTACCACCCAACCTTCTCCAAATGTGAGAACAGTTGGCACCACTTTGCAGTCATTACCTTTAGGAACCCAGGGAGATGGCGATGGAGATATACCTAAAAAAATAATGTTTCAACATACATGTGCATAAGATATTCTTGACCTACCCAATCTAGAAAAGGAAAAAGAAGGTGAAGAAGAAGAAGAGGATTTAGGAAATATTGACATTAAATCTTCTCCTTCTTAAGATGAGTCACCCACCGGAGAGGTAAGTGTACTATAGAAGTCAAGGATAGCTCCAATCACATTAGAAGACACACCAATGAACACTCCTCCCACACACAAAACATTATTTGGGTCTTCAAGCTCTAAGGAAACTAATGTGCCTGTTATACCTGTTTGATTGGAAGATACTTTGTCCATAAAAAGGAAGGTTGTGCAACTTATCTTACGAAAGTAGGACATGGTAGGTAAGTTATTACAAAGAACCTCCACTTCAAAGTCAACGAAATTAAAGACCATTGCACAGTTAGTGGATGATATTGATTTGAGAAGCCTTCATTTGGAAATTGCATGTCCTTCAGCAAAAAAGGAGACCACTCAAGCAACTGTGAGTGATTTTGAAGTTGACAGAATTGATCTTGGGCCTTATACAAGAGATGGGGATGTTCAAATATTTCAAGTATCAATAGCGAGGATGGTTGAATGATCGAAGAAGGATAAGGAAGGTAAATATAAACTGAAGACGCAGGTTCAAGGTTTGACTGAATGCTTGAGGTCTATTTTCGACCTTTCCCCTCAACCGATTTCTCAGGCCGATTCTTCTATAGAACCCCTAGCTATGATTGGGAAAGAAGAAATGAGCAAGATGAAAAGCTACCAAACCCTAGGTAAAGTTGTGGAAGAGTGGAGTGAGTGTTTGATCAAGAAGGGAAATTTTATTATTTCTAAGTCTATAAAGTGTTTTCAAAAAGTAAATGCCTTAAAGTCTACTCTTGAAGAATAAATTTTTGCTATTGAAAAAGAAGAAAAGACATGGAATCATTGCTAGATTGAATTGAAAGCAATGATGAACTAGGGCATGAAAAAAATGGTGGTAGAGAAAATTATACCCAACATTGTAGACTCTCGTTTCCTTGTATAGAACAAGGGTGTGGAATGGAAGCTACAAATCGCCAAGCAAGGCTTGCAAAAGCTTTAGGAAAATGTGACCGAATGCACTGTTGTCTCAGATGAAGCACAAAGAACCTTAGTCGCTCTAGGGTTGTAACAGGCAAAGGAGAAATTGGAGATGATGCAAACGTCAAAGGTCTAGTAGAAAACTTCCAAAAAATGGTCAAAGGAATACTCGACTTTGATTCCATTAATGTCGAGCATTTAAAGAAATTCAATGAATTACATCTTGTCTCATCTCAAGCGATTGATCTTATGAAGAAATGTGAATAGCATATTGAAGAAATCAAAGATAGTCAACTATCATGGAAAGTGCGTATGACTAATGTGACTATCCCTCAACACAAAGGAGTTGTTATATACTGTGAAGGCTTTCCAAGCTTTGTGGAAAAGACCCATGGCACCCCTAGAAACAGGAAGTGAAACAACACTGTCTTGAATTTTTAGTTGCTTTACTCAAAAAAATTTCAATTTTAATCAGTTATGGGTAAGAAAGAAGTGGTTACCTATCCGCTTATTTATATGTCTCTATTTTCAAACTAAAACTCTCTAGGCATCATTTTTGAAAGCTCAATATTATACTTTAGACTTTGCTGCTATTTTTGTTAATGAAATCACTAGTTGTCTGTGTGCATCTAGATTGTGAAGATAATTTTATATTCTTGAATCTTTGTGTTTATGAGTATCTTAATGTTATGCTTTACATGTGTGTGAGTTACACAGTTCTCTTCATAATATATTTAATCTTTTAGATAATATTGAGTTCATTATTTTAATTCATAGTAATTTCCAAGTTAAATTGGTCTTTGTGCTAGTATTTTATACCTATACTTCACATTTGATATTAGGATTCTTCCTGATATTGGGTTTCACCTTTACTACTTTCTAGTTAAAAGAAAACATTGTGTTTATTTCTTGTTCTTCAATTCATTGAAAATCATAAGAGGGAGTTGTACCTCGGTAAAATTCAGAGGATATTTGCTCTTTCTAAAAGGGTAGATATTTAGAGCTGTTGGTTCGTTAGGAACCTCTTTGGGCATAAATTCATATGATCTGAAGGTGCCTAATCTACTAGCCAACAATCTTAATACATGCCATTTGACTACATTGCTCATCCCTAAATGATATGTCCACATAAGATGCCTATGTGTGAACAACAAATGAATATGCAAATGTTAGATTACTATAGTCCTCAACCTAAAGATGTTGACTCATAGATGAAGAAGATGAAGCCTCTAGATATAGAGTAGGATTCATAGAAGTTGAAGTATCAATGGAAGTCTTTGAAGGATGAAATAGAGAATTTGTAGAAGTCTTTATGTCATCGCGATGTTCAAGCTTTTCCAATTCGACAAGCACTATAGATATTTTATGATCATATGGTTGAAACACAGCAAGTGGAACAAGACAATCTACAACAAGATTATCTAAGAATGGATGTTCATTCAAGTATCCATGCATCTACCAAAGTTTTGTACAAATATCACAAGGGAACTTAATGATAACAATGGCCATTTGGGTGTCAATATGAACATTAGAACTAATTATTCCTAGGATATGTTTAGTCTTAAGATCTCACACAATTTTATTCCAATATGATGATGTAAGTTCTATTGGAATATGGATTCTGGTATTGTCATTGATGGCAATCTAAGTCATTGATCTGGTCCACACTTCAGTATCAGTCCATACCAGGAGACAGAGTAAAGAACAGGGTATCTAATTGAAGTTGAATATGTCAATCCATTTGCATTACCAATTTATCAGTTTGGGCTGTGGATCTTAGGGAAGGTCATTGGGTATCTGGAATATCTTATTCTCGAGTTTTGTCCCGTCGCATCAGTTGTTGTATGAGTTAGGAGATCCAGTTGATTGATTTTCTGTTTAGCAGTGCTAGAAGGTCGACTAAGTGAATGTGGCGTGTTGGAGATGTTCAAGGAAAAATTGTTTGAAGTATTTTTTGGTTTGAGGATTTTGTTTTGGGTCCTCACTATGCCGTGGCTGACTTTGGTTGATGCACATTGAAAATTATTTGAGATTTGAGCCAACAATTTGTAAATATTTTATATTTTGTTGGAGTCGACTTGTAGTGATTAAATCTTTAGTTGCAGATATATATAAGTGATTTATTATATCATTTTGAGACATGAATGAAGTGTGTTGATACATATGTTGTGAAAAGTAGAAGGATTGTAGTGAAATTATGCTCAGTTTCACTTGTGTATAAAAGCATTTATGATGTGAATGAAAGTAGAAGAGCAGAATCAGACAAGCAGGTCAAGAATGCGACTGATGAGCTTAACCAGAACTGTAATCAGGCATTAGCAGATGCTATTCTCTCAGTTCAAATCTTTTGGATGTAATTCAAATCCTTTGTAAGACAGTGGGTCTTCTTTTTGTATTTGAGAAGTGAGTTCTAGGTAGTGTGCCTGAATGCATGTGCATTCCCCATTTGTAAAACACTTATATTTGAGTGCTCAAATTGTGGATTGAACTCCACTGTGGTTTTTCCCCTAACAAGGTTTCCATGTAAAAATCCTTGTGTTATGGTGTTGTGGTTGATTTCTTTATGTGCTTACATCTTTCTTTTGGTTCAATGTTGTAAGTGGTTTAGAGATCAGATTAATATTGTTAAATTTTGCAGAACACTGATTCAACCCCCCTCTCAATGTTCCTTGATTCCAACAATTGGTATTAGATCCTAGTTCCTCGGAAGAAGTTTAACAACTTAAGGTGGATCTTGGAATGTAATGGACTCTGGCAGTCTTCAACAACAACTTTTGGTGGCACTTGATGATCTTGATTAGTCCAAAGCAGAAGTCCAAGAATTGAAAGCAAGTATTAAGAATGCTGAGAAATTCATTCAAATGTTGAAGGATCAGATTATTAAGTCTAGGGAGAAGAGAAAGGATCTTTGTGACCAAATTAAGCAAAAAGAGAGAAAAAGCATGGATGATGTTCATTTGAATCAAACCTTGAAGGAAATAACTAAAGAATGTGAAAAGCTTGCTAGAGACAATGCTACCCTAAAGCATGAGATGGAATCTATGGTGATGAAGCTGACTAAGGAGATTGAAGAGAGAAAGAAGAATGAGGAGAATCTTGTTCAGTACTTAAAAGAAAGATCTAATGAATGCAACAAAATTAATGGAGGATTCATTCAGTTGGAGATTGAACTACAACAATCCAGAAAAAATGAAGAAGAGCTTGAAAGACATATTGTTATTCTTAGGGATGAACTTGCTACTGCAAATGAATATAAGGAGAAGTTCAAGATTAGCTCAATTAAGCTAGATGAGTTGACTCAAGGTCAAAAGAATGGAAATGACAAGCGAGGTATTGGATATGAGAAAGGAGAAAGTTCTGAATCTGAACAAAGAAATTTTAGGCAAGGAAATCCAATGCACAAAGCAAAAAGGCATCTGGTAAAACAACCTAATGCTCAAAAGTTTAATGGATACTGTTTTGCTTGCAATAAATTTGGTCATATGGCTGCTCAATGTAGAAGTAAACTGAAATCTTGGTGATATATCATTCTTCGGTCAGTGTTTCAATTGCAATAAGTTTGGTCATAAGTTAATTGAATGTAGAAATATGTCAAACAACTCTATCAATAGAAGGAATGTTAAATGTTATACCTGTGGAAGATTTGGGCATATTGCTAAATAGTGCAGATGAAGAAGAAATCAATGGAATGACTAGTCTGGACAAGGAAATGTTGTGTGTTACAATTGCAAAAAATACAGTCACATTGCAAGATTCTGCAAAAACAAAAATATGGATAGAAGAGGTCTGACATACAAAGGAAGAAATACACAAAAAGATGATAAAGGAAAAGGGAAAGTGACTATGGATGAAATAAGAGATTAGATGAAGAAGACATGGGTAAGAAAGAGCGAGTCTGATGTAGGAAATTGTTTCGTACTGGAATCTGGTGCTGGTAATTTCTTCGGGAATTGATTTCAAGCCATTGGCCTAGGAGGGTTTTTCAAGAAAATCCTTTTCCCCTATCGATAGTTGGTGCCAGAATGCGGTAGATTTTCAACAGTTGTATTAATGATTTACAGATGCATTGGAAAACACTTGTAAAGAAATTCAAGCAATTGAAGGTCCATAGAAGTTTTTTTTTCACTAATTGAGAAAATAGGGTATCCAGAACACTTAGGGAAAAATAATTTATTACATCAAAAGGTTAGGTGTGTGAGTTATAAAAAGAAAGTTGGAACCCTTATTTTCCACTTTATATCGAAGAAAAGAAGGAGAGCACTCTACATCAGAATTTTGAAAGCATGAAGATAATTCGGTAGCAAAACCCTAATCGATCAGGTACTTCAGTTGTATCGAGAAATTTCCATTTAATTTGGTGTGCACTTGAAGAACTTCTTTGGTAGAATCAAGACATGAGTACAAAAGGAAAAATGGAACAAATCAAAGGAATGATAAACCTAAATGAGTATAGCAATGAGAAGATTAGAGCTATAATAAACATGTCGCACGATGAATTGAAATGGCTAAAAGAAGCAAAACACAAAAGCTTGGATATTTGGAGTGAATTCCCCTATTTCAAAAAACATAGAAATCATTGAGTTTATTCTGGACAGATGGAATGATGATATTCTAACTTTGGATAAACCCTACCATATCTCGAAAGAAGTGATTGGAACTGTAACTGGGTTATGCAATGTTAGGGATGTGCCGAGAAAGAAGTCAAAACCCTAATTGGAGTAATTGGAGATCAAAGGGAATTAATAATCTCAACAATTAGAGATTCAGTGACAAGGTACATTGTGCATGGAGTATCCTACAAACACTTTTTCAGAAATAAAGAAGGTACAACTTCAGCAGGTGTTGTTTACATTTCACACAAGATGATAATGGAAGATCAAGATTTTGACCTTTGCGAATTACTGAAAGATCAATTGATGGAGAACGTACAATTGAAAAAGAAGACAGATTACCCTTTCAGGTTTGGTACTTTGGTTATATGTCTTGTGATGTATTTTCTGAATTTCTTACCATTGAACAACGTAATATGGGAAGAGAGTGAACCAGTTTGCAAGAAAATTTACATACACTCTAACAATTTGGAAAATTGTGATCAAGTATATGAAAGTTTCTTTAAAGGTTTGCTAAGAAAGTTTGGCTCAATTGGTATTCCCATTCTGGTAAGGGCACTTGAAGTTGGTTCCTCCTTCGGTGAGATGGAGAGAAAGAAGAAAAGAGAAAAAGAAATTGTTGTCTGTACTCCACCAACATGCAAGACTCCAAGAGTTGAAGGGAAAGGAAAAGAACAGGTGATTGTGGACATACCAGATGAGGAATCTAATAAGGAAACTGAGGACACCTAAAGAAAAGAACTGGAAACAACCGAACTAGAACAAGAAAAGAAAATGATAGAAGAAATTGAAGAAGGTGATTTAACCAAAGAAGAGCTATTGTAGCTTATTCATGAGGAAGATGGAATGCAGAAAATTGCAAACATATGGTCTATCAGACCTTCATATGAGTAGGACATGATTTTAAGTTACGTACTAAGTGCTCATCTTGTGCACAACCATATTAAATTAGAGAGTTTACAAAATATGTTGCCAAAAGAGATGATTGAATGCATCAAGGAAATCATGGACTCTAAATCTCAGAACAAGGAAGAAGAAGTAATTCTACATCTGAAGAAGCAGTACAAATTATCGCTCACCAAGCTAAAAAGGCACATGAATCAACTAAGGTAATGCAAAAGCACAACAAACAACATCTATAACTATTGTCTTTGATGGTCTCATGCAATCGACAAGTACAAAAAAAGTTGGAACAAATTGAAATAGAACTGAACAATATTGGACAAGATTTTAACATGTTTTAGGATCAAGATGATGCAATTAAGAAAATGATTCAAAATTACAGACAGAGCATACAAATGTTCAAAACACCAAAAACAAGATTTTTGACACCTTTTGGAAAGTAAAGGACATAATAGAATGCAGACTGGAACAATTAATTAAGATACTAAGGAAAGGAGAGATATTAGAAGAAGCCATCACCATTCCTGAATCCCTCATCAAGGTTATCAATCGGGCATCTAAAAATAACAACATGATCATAATCACCGGGATTGTAGTAGAAGCATGGAAGAAGTTTCTTCTGAAGATGAAAGAAAAATACAAAATAATTTTCTAACACAAGTAGCGGCTGTATTTCTTCAAAAAATTTGAACCAGTTTTTGAATAAGTAAGTTTTTGGTTACACTTCAAAAGGGAATATTGTAGAAAAATATTTTATTATCTATTTGTCATTGATGTCAAAGGGGGGGAGAGAGCAGTGAAAAATGCCTTATCAAATTCATGGGGAGTTGTGTCAGCTATGACTTTTGAAGTCTTGAAGGATTGCAATATGTTGGTTCCGACACTTAGTGATTTTTTACTAAGTGTTGTCATCAATGCCAAAGGGGGAGATTGTTGGCATATGGCTTCTGGTGTTGCCATTGATGGCAACCTAAGTCATTGATCTGGTCCACACTTTAGTATCTATCCATACTGGGAGACAAAGTAAAGAACAGGGTATCCAACTGAAGTTGAATCTATCAATCCATTTGCATTACCATTTATCAATTTGGGTTATGGATCTCAGCGAAGGTTATTGGTTATCTGGAATATCTTATTCTCAAGTTTTGTGTCATCACAGATCAATTGGTGTATGAGTTAGGAGATCTGATTGATTGATTTTCTGTTTAATAGTGCTAGAAGGCCGACTAAGTGAATGTGGCGTGTTGCAGATGTTTGAGGCGAAATTGTTTGAAGTATTTTCAGGTTTGAGGATTTTGTTTTGGGTCCTCACTATGTTGTGGCCAGCTTTGGTTGATGTGCATTGAAAATTATTTGAGATTTGAGCCGACAGTTTGTAAATATTTTATATTTTGTTGGAGCCGACTTGTAGTGATTAAATCTTTAGTTGCAGATATATATAAATGACCGATTCTACCCTTTTGAGACATGAACAAAGTGTGTTGAAGTATGTTGCAAAAGTCAGAAGGATTGTAGTGCAATTATGCATAGTTTCACTTGTTCATAAAAGGATTTGTGATGCGAATGAAAGCAAACAAAGCAAAAGAGCAAAATCAGACAAGTAGGTCAAGAATGCAACTGATGAGCTTAACCGAAACTATAATCAAGCATTAGCAGATGCTATTCTCTTAGTTCAAATCTTCTGGATGTAATTCAAATCCTTTGTAAGACAGTGAGTCTTCTTTTTGTATCTGAGCAGTGAGCTCTAGGCAGTGTGCCTGAATGCATGTGCATGTTCCCCATTTGTAAAACACTTATATTTGAGTACTCAAATTATGGATTGACCTCCACCGTGGTTTTTCCCCTAACAGGGTTTCCACATAAAAATCCTTGTGTTATGGTGTTGTGGTTGATTTCTTTATGTGCTTACATCTTTATTTTGGTTCAATGTTGTAAGTGGTTTAGAGATCAGACTAATATTGTTAAATTTCATAGAACATTGATTCACCCCCCCTCTCAGTGTTCCTTGATTGCAACAAGTTCAACAACTGGTCTATAGAGATAGGGAAAAAGATAAACTCACTCAAGTAATGTGTTACGGATTTATCTTTAGAGATACTTTAATATTTCATGTGGGTTATGATTCTATATTGTCATCAACTATATAGGGGTTTTGAGACAACTAGTTCTTGGTTTAGTGAGTCTTTAGGGCCAAGTTAACAAGTTTGGTTTGATTTTTGTTAAGTTGTAATTATTCATATTGTTGAGTTTAATACATGTTAAGTTATACCCCTAGGTGCACCCTATTGTGTCTAAGTTGAGCTCAAAGCATAGGAGATATAACCCACTTTGGTAGAGCTGGCCTTTAACCCTCTATGTTCTATTGATGAGCTGATTTCACATGCATGACAACGACCTTATCCTTGCGAGTGGAATTTCGTTCTAGGAAGTGGAGTAGCAAAACTTTGGGATGCAATTGGTATAACTATGATCTCCAACCAAGAAGATACAATTGACTATGTAATTACATAGAACTCTGATTGAATCGTGATCTAGATCCTTTCACATTTCCATAGTCAATAGTTATAGGTCCCAAAATACAATTGTCTTGAATGCACTCCAAACATTATCCCTCTGCCTTATAGTGACAAACATGCCAATGTACCAAGTGACCAAAAAATCCAAACCAACTGAATTGCATCAACTTGAAAGATCTATGGGTATATATAACCCACATATGAGTTATTTATACAACTTGTATGTATAAACAACCCACAAAACTACACGACTTGAAGATCTCAAATAATATAACATGTAAGTTCAATATTAAACTAGTAATCATTTAAAAAAAGGACAATCAAATATTATTAAATGCAGATTTTTTTTATGACTTAAAGACTAGATCAACTCTAAATCTAATTTGCTACAAAGCCACAAATAGTTCAAAAATCCAGCAAGCATCATTGTAGAAATATTAATTAAATAAAGCACATACAAACACTTCCACAATTATTTGCAATAAATTTATCACTTTTTAAAAACATGTGTCAAAATATCTCAAGAGATTTAATTTTTTTTTTTTATTATAGATCTTTAAAAAACACACTTTCCAAAAATAAATTGTTGAAAAACTCTAATGAATGCAAAAATAAAAATAAAAAAATAAAAAAATACCACTCTTTAAAAATCTACATCCAATACGAATAATCAAAGTAGAACTCACCATATAACCACTTGCCAATAAATCACATGGTTTCATATGACCAAAACTTTTCTTAAGGAGGGGCTCACTTGAAAAAGTTAAAAGAAAAAAAAGTTTGAACTAAAATCAAACTTATTCCTTAAGAGAAAAAGACAAAATATCATGATTTTAAACCTTTTTTTTTTTTATGGCTCACGTGGGGTCTAAGAAGGAAAGCTTTCAAATGTTGAACCATTTAAGCTTATACAAAACTCTTCCATTTCTCCTTTTTATTTCCAACGTGTTCTTTAACTTACTACGTTTTCCTTGGCATTCTTCATTTCCTCGCCACCTCCATTTTCTTCAGTGTTGACTCCTTTTTACATCCTTCTTTATCAATGCCCCTCTCCCCTGCTATTATTATTAATGGGCTTCCAGATTGTGAAAATTTGATGGTTTGCACTTGTCTTTCACTCACAGCCATGTCTAAGCTAATGGCACCAACTTATAGTCAAAACCAGTGCCTCTGCCATGGATTTTCTTACACCCTGTTATCAAATCAAATTATAATACTAAAATATTAAGAATTTTTAAGTTACAAACATGAATTCAACACAATTAAGAAGCTATAATAGAATAGTATGCCGAATCTATTAAGCAAAAGAATAACAAAGTATAAATATAATATTAAACTAAATGTGTTTTGGGAAAACTTTTTCGAGAAAAACTCAACCTCCAAAACATCACAAACTTAATGTATTATCTCAAGAATGAGATTATAATACACTTATAGAGTTCTCCATATGGAATTTTATCAACATTGAGCAACACAATTACACTCCTTATGTAATCAATCAAAAAGCATATGGGAGCTACACATCCCAATCCATGTCTTCCTCAAGATCCTCTCACCACATATACAACCTCCTTGAGATGCTCCTATGCATACTCACACCACTACCCATGTGATTTTTTATATGACAAGATTACAAAAAAAATACTAAGTAGTTTTGCATAAAACATGCTCACCCAAAACCATGTGCTCACTAAACCATGACCCCCAATATATGATATACATGTTCAATACCTCATACAACTTATAAGTGCTCATATAAAATGTCTATCTTAGTGTGGTATGAACATTGTAAGATGCAAGTATGTGCATAGAAATGGGGGAATGAAAGGGGGTCAAAAGTACCTACATTTGTATGAATTAGTAAAACCAATTTTGGATGAGAAATTGAAGGTATCCATGCTCATAATTTGAAATTGTCATAGAAACAAGATTCATAATGCTTGAAATATAATTTCTAAACAACTAATATTTTAAAAAAATGGTAGAGATTAAGAGGTTCAAATAGAAGAACCATACAAAGTGCTCATATTTTTTTTCTAGAAAAATATAACATAGCATCCAATGGTTTCCCCTAAAATATTGATATTTTTTAAGTATTTCACAAATCACTTTGATGGAAAATTATCTAACATCATATATTTTATGCTTAATTTTTCTTCTAATTTTTGAATAATATATATGAATTTTTACTAATTTTCAAAGTGGACACAACTTGAAAAGTGAAAAATTGAGCATGCTCCCTTGTAATTGTTTTGAAATTGATCAAAAGTCTTTTTTTTTAATGTGTATAGAGTAGAGTTTAGAATGTAATTTTTTTCAAATCTGAATGGATAGATAAAAAATGATACAAAAAATAGGATACATAAGTTTTTAGCAAAAAGGAAGACACTAGAAAAATAAATTGAAGATCAAAACTTTAATGTACTCAAAATATAAAAAAAACATTAAATTACATGGTTAGAACGGTAAGAAAGATCTTGGCATTATTGTGATATTTTTTTAGATCAATATTGAAAATCATATAAACTTGATGAAGAACATGCTCAACATTTAGTTATTTTTCTATATTTTATAAAAAAAATATGTCTTTAGGTGTTGGCATGCAAGTCTAACTCTTTGGGTTGGATGCCCAAGGAAAATCCAACCCTAAGGGTTGGTAGTTTCCAAAGCAAGTTAAAATGTGCTCGTATTTTTTTCTTTTATGGAAGAAAAAGAGTGAACATGTTATCATATGATTGCATTATAATAGACTCATGTTATAACACAAGTGTATTATAATGCACTTGTTCTATAGGAAAAATGGACAAAAATGTAAATTTGTCACTTTTTGTTCCCTCATCTTTATTCACATACTTATGCACCACAAATGAATAACAATTATTACATTGTTATGCAAAATGTACAACATACCTTTCCAAATATATTTATTCCACATAAAAAAATAAAACAATAGACAAAACTACGTAGTTCTATGCAATGATAATGTGTATATCAATACCAATACATGTCTATAGGAAAAATATAGTTATATAGACTAATCAAACAATATGTAATGTAAATTGATAATTAAGTTTAATATTATGTGAATCTCACTAAGAATGGGAGAGAGATGTAGGTGGATCCTTGGGCACTATAAAAATGTTGTATCACGTCTAAGAACGTTGAAATCATGGTTTATTGGTAGTTGGTGTATGTGTAAGTTAGTGGTTGATACTTTATGGTAGATTAAGTTAGCACATTTCACTTGGAAAATATTTTTTTGTAGTATTTTTATCTTGTATTAATGATTGAGATCAATTGTATGAGTAAAATTTGCCCTTGCAGGCTAGTAGAGTTGGCTTGAGTCTTGGATTTTCTCCCTGAGGTCTTAGGTTTGACTCCCTGGCCCATGATTTACCCCACTGCACACACTTGGGCATGTGCTAGTTACAATGTGGCCCTAGGGATTAATCTCGCTTCAAGCTCGCCCTGTAAAGGGAACACAATGGGCTTGAGTCGCAGAGATACCCTGAGATATTAAAAAAAAATGTATGAGAAAAATTTGCTAACTTGGACAATGAAGTGTCTACGAGTTGATAATATGTTTAGTTAGAGTTATTTTTATTTGTGGCACGTTATTTTTAGTTTGTGCCAAGGGAGAATATTTGGGAAGGTTGTGATAAATTCTAGAGATTTATGTGTTGTATTGGATGTATATTCTTCATTTTTGGATTGTTGGAATTTTTAAGTTTGTTATTTGTAGTTAAAAATATATTTTATTTATTTTGAGCTTTTGGTCACTTTGAGGCTAATGTAGATCATGTGGGAAGAAAAAGGTGGATATGTGTGTGTGTGTGTGTGGTTTCAAGTCATTTTAAAGTGGAGAATACTAAGATAGAGTAGAGGCATAAAAGGTAAGTACAATAATGAGGGAGTGATGACAGAGAGGTATAGTGAGGTAGTAAGAAATATGATATGGGATAATCTAAAAGAGTGAATATGACATGTAGGAATGTTGTTTAGTAGAGAGAATTAAATATTCTTGTATTAAAAATACTTATGTGGCCCCTTGTGATTAGTCTACCAATGGTGTTTCCATAGTTAGAGGTCTATGAGTGTAGAAACCCACAATGGTGATTTCCCATTTGTGGATTCTTATTATAGTTAAAAAAATTATCTTGATATGTAAGAGGGATAATTTTGGAAGACTACATGGTTTCAATTTTAGGTATAATCATATAAGACTATATAATTTCTTGTGTTTTACTAATAGATCTTGTGTTATTTTGGAATTGGTTGTGTTTGACTATAAATAGAGACTTATAAATAGAGTGTTGACTATGAGGCAATTTGTAAGGGGTGATTGTGGATAGAGTTTCAACCAAGAGAATTTATCAAGATTCCACCAAACAGAGTGAAAGAAGTCTTTAATATTGTAGGGAGTCTGGAGGAGACACATAAAATGTTAAAGGTGATACAAAATTGGACGGATGTGATGGAACAAGACTGCTAGAAGAACCTTAACCCTAGGACGAAGGAGAGTGGTGAAAAGGAAGGGGAAGTAGATAATGTGGAATTAGCTGAAAGAAAAGATGATAAGGAGAGAATGCTAAAGGATATTACTAACATTGGTAAGATGAACAACATAGACATTTTGAACTATTTTAGGAATTTGGATCCTAAGGGTTTTATAGAGTGGATCATTGATCTAGAAGAAAATTTTGAGTATGAGGTCATTTCCGACCTAGATATAGGGTGAAACTTATGAAGACTATGATAAAAGGTCATGTGACGATATGATGGAAGGTTCAATCTAGTAAAAAAGGAAAAGAAAGAGAAAACCAATCATTTCTAAGTGGAATTAGATGGTTGAGAAGCTAAAATCTAATTTACATAATTCAAGGCAATGAGAGATGAATATTTAAAGTATGCTAAGGAATATTACAGGTTGAGAAAGTGGAAAAATATGCTAATAGATTGAGGGAATCCATCCAAGAGGAGTTGGGTATGTGGAACATCTATAATGTAGAGGACCCCAACCAATTAGCTCTCATCACAAAGAATATGAACCAAAATTACAATAATAATTAGAATTGCTAGAGGAAGAGCTCAAAGATGAACAAGGAAAAAGAGATAAGATGCAAAAATAGGGGAGCAATCCTAAGAGGCCAAGAAATAGGTAACTGATATGGTAGTGAAAGACAAGTTTAAAGTTATTATCATAGAGAGAAATATGATGATATGAACTATGATGAAAATAAGGGAGATTATTGTAGTAGCTACTAGAAGGGTTGAGATGGTGATAGAAGTTATTGCAAAGATGAAAGAGTAGAAGATGATAATCACAGAGAGGCCTGAGAGGGGTGTAGAGGATGTTACCAAAAAGGTAGAAAGGGATGCGGGAGAAAAAAAAATATCATTTAGAGAAACTCATTTAAGGTGTTAAAAAAGGAGGGACATAGAGCATTCAGGTGCTAATGAAAGAGGAAGAAAATCTAGTGCAAGAGATGCATTCATTAATGAGATATCACCTAATTTGAAGAGGGACCTTGAGTATGGGGACTCATCAATTTCATAGAGAGATTTAAGGTGTGATAAGAGGGATGGGCTAAAACAAAGAAATATTTTATTCAAGAATCAGTGTAGGGAAGGTGGTAAATTCTATGATGTGGTGGTGGGTAATGGAAACAAAAAAAACCTAGTATCCATGGAGATGGTTGACAAGTTGGGGTTGAGGAGGATGATGCATCCACACCCATACTAGATTGGATAGCTATAGCAAGGAGATTGGATTTTGGTAGAGGAAAAATAGTTGAACATAGTGACAAATTACATAGGTGAGAGTATTACTCAAGGTGGAAATTTCTTGAAGTATACTTGAGAAGGTGGAGAGAACAGGTTGAGAGGGCAACAAGATGGAATCTATAGGAATGCTAGGTACATTATCTTGGAAAATTAAGGAATTTTTAAAAAATTTCCTTGAGAGTTTGATGTAGGTGCATCCCTAAGAATTGTGAAATTTGGTATCATGTCCAAGAAAATAAAAATTGTGGTTTTTGGTAGTTTGTGTATGCGTCATTTGGTTTTAATAGTTTGTGGTTGAAGAAATTAGTGCATTTCATTGTATTGAATAATTATCTCTTGTAGTTGTGGTACTAGTTTTGTTTGTAGTCTTTTATCTTCTATTAAATATTAATGTCACTTGGATGAGTAAAAATTGGTAACTTGGATTGTAAAGTGTTTAAGGGTCGATATTGTGTTTAATTAGAAATTTTTCTATAATTTGTGGTATATTATTTTAATTTTGTGGAAACCTAGTCAATATTTGGGAAGGTTGTGACAACTTTTAGAGAAGTGTGTTGCACTACATGGAGATTCTCCACTATTGGAACTTTCAAATTTGTATGCTTGTTATTTACATTCAATGGAATATTTCACGTGGTTTCAAAATTTACACCATCTTGAGGTTGATGCAAATCACATGGGAAGTTGATGGAGAATAGATATGTGGTTTCAATTCATTTAAAGGAAATTGATTAGTTCTAGGATGGATTAGAGGCATAGAAGATAAGTACAACAACAAGGGAGCAAGGAATGAGAGGTAGAGTGAGGCAACAAGAAGTGTGATATGGGAAACAATATAAAAGAGTGAATATGGTATGTAGGAGTGTTGTTTAGTAAAGAGAATTACAATTTCTTGTGTAGTACATCCTTATGTGGTTGATTGTGGCAAGTCTAGATGTGGTGTTTCTATAGTTATATGTTTGTGAGTGTAGAAGCTCATAATGGTGATTATCCATTTTGTGGAATCTTGTTACATGGTTAAATGGTTGTGACCTTTCATGCAAGAGGGCCCACTATAGTAGACTATGTGGTTGTAATATCAAGGATAATAATATAATACTACATGGTTGGTTGTGTTTTGTGATAAAACTTGTATTATTGTGGAATTGGTTGTGTTTGGTTACATAGTTGGACTATTGTTCTTTGGAATAGAGGCATAGAAGGTAAGTACAACAACAAGGGAGCAAGGACTGAGACATAGAGTGAGGCAACAAGAAGTGTGATATGGGAAACAATATAAAAGAGTGAATATGGTATGTAGGAGTGTTGTTTAGTAAAGAGAATTAAATTTTATTGTGTAGGAAATCCTTATATGGTTGCTTGTAGCAAGTCTAGAAGTGGTGTTTCTATAGTTAGATGTTTGTGAGTGTAGAAGCTCATAATGGTGATTATCCATTTTGTGGAATCTTGTTGTAGTTAAATGGTTGTGACCTTTCATGTAAGAGGGCCCACTATGTAGACTATGTGGTTGTAATATCAAGGATACTAATATAATACTATATGGTTGGTTGTGTTTTGTGATAAATCTTATATTATTGTGGAATTGGTTGTGTTTGGTTGCATAGTTGGATTGTTGTTCTTTGGATCCTCCTAGCATGAATGAATCAGGGAGTAAAGATGACTTGTAACCTTCATTTACAAATTTGTTTGTTAGTTTTTAAGAAAGTATAACTCATGTCTCTTAATTAATAGTCTATTGAGAAAATGAAAATTTAGAAATTATAAATTTACTAAGTGAGAAAAACATGGAGTGAATGTGCAATGAGTGAATGGAGTATTTTCCACTTGAATACAAATCGACACTATTTTTTTGGTCATGTATCCTAAAAAAACATAGTAAATTTGCATGAATGATTAAAAATATTAACCCTAAATTAACTATAATTTTGTGTTGATCACATACATTTTGCCTATGTATTATGATTATACACATTTTTCCTAAGTTACATATAATTGCATGGTGATTATACATATTTTTCCTAAATTTCCTATAATTGCATTGTTGATTGCATCACTATCTGCCCTATATTAGTGATAATGTAGGGGAAATGCAATTGAGAAATAAATTTATATAAAATGGTGGATAATTGAACCATAATTTTGAAAAAATAATATTTCAAATGACATGTGATTATACCCAAGTTAAAAATTAGCTTATTATATGTAGGGAATTAAGCCCAAATTAGATTAAATAGTGTGACATTCTATTTTTCTTAACAAATTAAAGAATATATTCCAAGGTGAATGCATGCTATGTACATGAAGACACTATTAAATCTAGGAAAAAAGTATAAGATGCTAAACCATAAATTACTCACCATTTTTTAGAGCTTGGAAAGAAAAAAACAAGTCAATTGGTAAAAGATTACTACTATTTTTTTCCTATTAATTAGAGGGAAGGAAATTAGATCCAAGATGAATTCTAAATTAAGAAGTTTGAAGGTTATTTTGACATTTCTTAGAACTAACTTGAATTAATTCTACAATTTTAATTCAATTACAAATGAAAAAAACATATTTAATTACAAAGTATTGTTTAATAAAATGAAATGAAAACTAATAATTTTTTAATTAAAAAGTTATATATCAAAATAAAAAAAGTTAAAATAGACACATTGAAATTGTCGAAAAAAACAAAATTGATATAAGATTGATTCAATTACAAATTAAAAAAAATACACATTTAATTACAGCCAATCTACTTCTAATTGAAAATGAATTGAAGCATCCGCGAGAGAGGAAAACAACATATGCAAGAGGCCCGTTTATATGATAAAAGATAAAAATATATTCATGAAAATATTTTATTTGATTGGTGTGTTGATATGCGCGTGGCAACTTGGCCTCATTATCAGTTCTAAATACATATTCGGTGCACATTTATCCAAACTCTAAGCGACCCGCATGGCTTACGCAACCAAAGCTCTACTACAATTATTTGGGCTGAATGGCACAGGAATCTGATCTACCTATTAATAAAATATAAATGTGCTTTGTATACAATACGCGGAAATGACCGTGATTCAGGGAACAAATGGACAACTTAGCGCAGTTAAAAGATTTTTAAAATGGCCCAGCCATTTTCAGGTTTATTCTCCCTTTCGGCCCGCCTGACTTGAATTTTTCTCATCTGTAGGCGTTTCGGAGATCTGTTTATAAATAATGTCTGAGCTCCGTAGAAACCCCAGCGCAACACTGTCAATCACAACAACGAGATTGTTTAGCGAAATCACAAAAACTGAACTCTCCTATTTAATCATAAAAACTAATGTTTCCATTTAATGAGAAAGAGGAATGGTAGCTTACAATAGCTCGGAAGTAAAGAAAGACGATGCAGTCATCTGCGTAATAATCAGCAGTTTGTATGTCGAGATGTTGACCTTCAATGGTTTGGTAAATCTTCGATATGCCACTTGGCATTTCTGAGCTGGTAATTCGTATGATCACTTCATTGCCAAACACCTCCACGCCCACATTAACATCTGTGGAAGGCCGAGGTGGAGACGTATTCATTTCATAGCTGCTTTTCTTGGCTAATAACCTCTCTTTTTTTTGCTTCAGCTCCCCGACTTGCTCATGGGGTTGCTCGATGTATTTGCTGGTTTCTTCGATTAAACAGTACCTTGCAACCTGGGACACATCCAACAAATTTGATTAGAAGATCTGATTAAAGACATCAGTTTTTCACAGTCTGTAGTATTTAATATAGAAGTTTCTGGATTCAATTGTGTAAAACTTATCTTACATCAACATTTCGGATCACACTCTATAATCAATCATCAAGATAATGATTATAACTAATTAGAACTAGAAGATCTGATTTAAGAAAAATGTGAAAAACTTTAACCACAGGAAGCAGCATTATCCAATACCTTGTTGGTGGGAACTGCTGGTAGTATGGTGGTGAGTGTTGCAAAGCATTCCCTCATTCGTTTTCTTCTTACTTTTTCAGAAAAGACTATGGATTGGATTCTTTTCCTTCTCTTTGCAGCCTCAGAGTCCAAGGGAGGAGTGCTTTCTGTCTCAGTGCTTTCACCATGTTTGCTTTCGATCTCATTCGCCTCTGTAAAAAAGCTATCCAAATCAACCCCAGGCAAATTCTGTAATAGTTGATTATGAAGAGAAAAATGCTGAGTACAATCCATGGATGCCACTGCCATCTTCCACTGTTAATGGTACTTCTAAATTGAGATGATCAGAGAAAGCACAAACCCAAAATGAGAAGTCCAAAAACAAGGACATCATTATTATATAATGCAAGTAGAGATGCCTTGCATTATCTCTGGCCCATACCAATTTTTTCCTGTTGTGGATTTCGCACGTGAAAGATATAGACGTTTTATGTTTTTCTAAGGGACGCTTGGCTTTGCTTAAGGTATTGTATTTTCTGGGGGACGCTTGGTCTCTGCTTGTGGGTTATGCCCATTGATACCATAATTCTGCTCAATTTAAACGTGTAGTAACTTAAAAAAAAAAACAATTATCTGATCTTTCCTCCTGAGTATCGTAGAATGGCTGCTGGTCAGCTAAATGTAAAATACTACAAGGAAAACAAGTTAAGAGCTTAGCTGATATTTAGATTTTTATTTCTAAACCATCAAAATATTTGTATTCGTATAGTTGTATGAAGTCAAAATACATAACAAAACAAAACCCTTCATCTTTTTTCGCCATTTTTTCGACTGTTTTTCACCCTTTTTTTTTGCTGCTTTCCTTGCCGCTATTGGTTTCCGCTCCTCCAAACTCTTTCTCGTTGGTATTGACCTTTCACTTCTCCAATTTGGCGACCTGGAGCCTGAAAATAAGGTTTCCACGAGGGTTTTAGAGTATGTTTATTAGAAAGAAAATTACTGTAAAAAATCCTAATAATGAGCACATTTATGTTTTAACATTACGACATCTTTTACCATACATAGTTGAGTATATGTCAGCATTATAATGTATATTTTATGTAATAAAAAATAAATTATAAATAATATAATTATACTATTACTTATTACTAGCAAATATATAACCTATATATAAAATACGTCCAGATGTATCTCGAGGCGTTTAATTTTTTCACCATTCAGCTTTAATATAAAATTAAAGTTGAAAAAATTAAACGCCTCGAGATACATCTTGGCGTATTTTATATATAGGTTATATATTTGTTAGTAGCAGTCGCGGCATGCGTAACACATTGAATAATTTAATATATTTAGGGTTATGATTAGAGTTAGCATTTAGGATTAGGTTTCATATCATGGTTAGGGTTAGCATTAGGATTAGGGTTTGGTTTAGATTTATTATTATGATTAGGGTTCAGGTTTAGTGTTAAGGTTGGGTTTATGGTCATAGTTAGTGTGAGAATTATTTTTAGTGTTAGAATTTTATATAGATCTATATAGTTAGGTTAGGTTTTAAGGTTAGAGTTAGGGTTAGAATTAGGGTTAGGTGTAGGTTTATAGTTAAAATCAATGCAAATTTTAGAAATAGGTTCTAGGGTTAGAGTTAAGAGTTAAGAGTTCTAGAATAGGCCACTAAATCCAACCAAGGAAAAATATTATTTATGATATTATTAAAAATCAATATTAAAGTAGATGGATGCTCTATTATGTCTTTGCATTTAGGCTTATATTTGAAAAATGTTTAACTAATTTAATGCACTCAAGATCCATTAAAAAGAGCATCAATAGGTTAATGCAAATTAAATTAATAATATATTTCTATTTATATAACATCTAAAAGATGCAAATTCATTATAATTTAATTGTAACCCTAACCCTAAAGTTAACACTAATTCTAACTCTAACTCTGACCCCAACACTAATTCTAACCCTATCATTAACTCTAATTCTAACTCTTAACTATAATTCATATTAAATTGTAACCCTAACCTAATTGAATCATAACCCTAACCCTAATTAAACCTAACCATAATCCTATTTGTATCACAAACTTAACCCTAACCCCAAGGTTTATTATAAAACCCTAACCCTAATCCTAAATGTAACCTTAATTGAACCTTAACCCTAACTTTAACCCTTACCATAATTAAACTATAACTATAATTGAACCATAACCCTAATCTTAATTATTACACTAATTTTAAACCTCATCCTTAAAACTACACCCTAACTCTAATTGAACTCAAACCCTATTTCAACTTGAATCCTAACCGTAACCTTAAATGAACTATAATTGAACCCTAATCCCAACATAACCTTAATCATAACCCTAATTAGATCTAAACCCTAACCCTAACCATGAACCCAAGCTTTATTCTAGAACCCCAACCTTTTGAGCTATAATTGAGCCCTAACCCTAATCACAATCATATGTGTAACCCTAATTGAATCTTAATCCTTATTAAACACTAACCCTAATCCTAGTTGAATTATAACCCCAAATGTAACACAAAAATTTATCCTAGAACCCTAACCCTAATAGTAATTAATCCCCAACCCTAAACCTAACCCTTACTCTAACATTGACCCTAATCTTAACTTATAACTCCCAACTCTAACCTTAATATAAATATAACCCTAACACTAACTCATAACTCCTAACCCTAATTGAATGCAAATTGTAGCCTTAGGATCTATCTTAGAATCCTAACCCTAACCATAACCCTTATCTTGTTGAAATTCAACCCTAATTGAACCTAAACATTAATCCTAGCTTTAAGGACCTAAGTGTAACCCTAATTGAACCTAAACACTAACCCTAACCTTAAGTCTAACTATAACCCTGATTAAACCCTAAACTTAAGCCTAAATGAACCCTAACTGTAACCTTAGTTTAACCCTAGTTATAATTAAATATTAATCCCAACCTTAGTTAAACCCTAACCCTAATTGAATGTAAACCCTAACTATATCCCTAATTAATTCCTAATTGAATCTTAACCCTTACCATAATTGTAACCCTAACCCTAATCCTAATTGAATTCTAACCCCAATCCTAAGCCTTACCCCAAACTTTATCTTAGAACCCTTACCCTAATTGAACATCAATTGAATCCTAACCCACCCTAATTGAATCTTAGTCCTAATTAAATCGTAACCCTCACATTGATTAATCATCTAACACTAAAACTAACCCTTACACAAACCCTAATAGTAATCTTAATTTTTAACTCCTAACTCTAACCCTAATTGAATACAAACCCTTTAACCATAGGATTTATATTAAAACCATAACCCTAACCCTATTAAAATTAAACCTTAATTAAGCTTGATCCCTAACTCTAAGCCTAACCTATTGAATCTTAACCGTAATTGAACTCTAACCCTAATTGAACCCTAACCCTAATGTTAAAGCCAAGCTTTATTTTAGAACCCTAACCCTAACTAAACCTCAACCTAACTTTAATCCTAGTTATAACCCTAATTGACCTCTAATTGAATCCTAATTGAAGTTTAATCCTAACCCTATCCCTAATTCAACACTAATCCTAATTTATCCTTAACTCTAACCTTAATTATCAACCCGATCTATCTTCAATCACCTAAACCATCCAAGCTTTATCTTAGAATTTTTATTTAACCCTAACCTAATTTAATCCTAATCATAATCATATCCATCTCTCTCTCTATATGCATATATATCTCCCTCTCTCTATATATGTACATATATATATCTTCATCTCTCTCTAATATACATATATATATATATATATATATATATCCTAATTTAATACATTTGTACCTCTCTATATATATCTCCCTCTCTCTACCTCTATATATATAGCTTCCTATATCTTTCTATCCCTCCATAGATCTCCCTCTCTTTGTCTCCCCCTCTTTATATCTCTATTTCTCTATCCCTCTCTCTCCATATCCATCTTGAACATCTTTATCTCTATCTTCCTTTCTACCTCTCCCCTATCTCTATCTCCTTACCTCTCCCTGCATATCTCTCTCTTTCCCCTATATCTTTTATAATATCTCTCTATCTATCTCTCTATCACTCTCTCTCTATATATATATCTCTCTACTTCTCTATTCTCTTTGTATTTCTCTCCCCCCCTCTCTCTCCCTATATATATCCCTCTCTATCTATATCTCAATATCTCTCCCTCACTCACACACACGCACTCCCTATTTCTCCCTCCCTATATTTATCTCTATATATTTCACTCATTCTCACACACAAACTCCCTATTTTCCCCTCCCTATATCTGCCTCTGCCCCCTCTATCTCTCTCTCTCCCCCTCTCTATCTCAATTACTTATCTCTATCACCTCCTTTATCTCTCACTCTTCCCCCTCTATCTCTATCTTCCAATCTCTCCCTCTCCCTCACTCTTTATATCTCATTATCTCTATCTCTCACTTATTCACTCAATCTCTCCCTCCATCTCTCCTACTCTCTCTATATCCCTCTCTACCTCTCTCTATTTATCACTACCTATTTCTTTATCTTGATCTCTCCAATTCCCACTCTTTCATTGTCTCTTTCTTTTTGTCTCTATTTATCCCTTTCCCTCTTTGTCTCTCCTTCCATATCTCCCTCTATATATTTATTGCTCTATCTTTGTCGTTGACTCTCTATATCTCACCCCCTCCATCTTTCCCAAGTTGTATCTATCTCTCCATCTCTCCTTTATATCCCTATCTCTCCCTCTCTCCCCCTTTCTGCCGATCACTCCTTTCTATATCTTTATACTTCTCTCACCTATCTTTATCTTAGTTTCTTGGAACAACTTCTTTGTGGTGTTAAGTTGGAATTTTAAGGGATTTTTAAAATCCATCTATATCCACATTCATGAAAAATTAAAATTTAAATAAGATTTTATCATTACTTAATAATTGTTTCTATATTATCCTCTTTGGATCTATAATAATTTGACTTGAGAAAGAATTGTACAAATTCATTTTGATACTGATTATTGAATAAATAAATTTATAATATGACGTTTGCATATATGTTCTCTCTATTATTTTAACTTATCCTCATGGCAGGTTATGTTTTCTACCATATTTTGTGAATATGAATCATCCTAATTAAAACTAACACTAAAAACACTTTTTATAAAATTAAAGGAAGATATATTCAATAATTAATGAATAACACTCTTTTGAGTAGTCATGATTCACCCTATAAAATAAAATATTTATCTTTTTTTGATGCATAAATAACCATAAATCCTCTTTGAATCATGGGTTTCCATAAATATGGACAATTTCCAATTTTTTTAGATCTAAGGTTTTAGAGTTTTTTTACATTGTAATAAGCCTAAGCAGCAAGAGATAATGGCACACTCCTTAAGAAATCATATGTTGTCTTCCATTTTGTAAGAAAGAAGGTGGCTTTCGGGAGTTTCTGCATTATTATGAAGAAACCGTTTTCTTTTTCTCATCGAGAGAGTCGAGAAATCAAAACCTACTGATTTTACACCATGCTAGACGATTTTTTTTAGTTTTCAACTTAGATAATTTGGTAGATCTTATGAGAATTCAATGCTAAAGCTCTGTAAAATTGATGTGTGAGAGCTTATGGATAACCTGCAGAGTCCAGACAAAAATAACCCCCTTTCCAAAAATATGAAGAATTATTTATTAATCGACAAAATATTTACTCAATGGTAAATAATATACATATTTACAAAGATCTGCTTGTTTAATTACAGCTATAGAAATTTTCATTTTCTTTTACTGGTGTTTTAGTTCCAACTGTTGAACTCTACATATGCATCTCAAATGCTAAAAATTGGAAGCATTTTATAAATATTGTAACAGATTTTGGAAAAATTTAAGATAAAATTGATATACGTTCATACTTTTGTCCAAAAGACGATCATATCACTGTCTTTACTATTGTTGTTGTACTCATATGTAGCATAGTACATCTCTATACATGAAACTTAATACAAGTCTGCTGTCAATGCATATGCAAATTTATAGACTTTTTTATGCAGCTCTTAATTAAAATAAAATCGAACAAAAAATCATTTACATTTAAATATATACACATGAATTTGCCAAGTTGTTCCCGTCGTTAGAAGTTGGAAGATCAAATTCAGGCACTGAGAATGATGAAATATAATATGAGAGGTGCTAATACATAGATTCAAGTCGATCTTGGTTCCAGAATTAAGATCCATTCATCATGAAGAGAGTTTATATGCCATTATATTCTTGAATTCCATGAAATCTAACACTCCGTTGCAATCTAAATCAAATCCTATTCACAGTGTTTCCCTTGCACGATCAATCCCAGCGAGGAGAGGACTTGTTGCAGCTCATTGGATGAGATGTACCCATCTTCATTCTAATCAAAAAATCTGAAAGCTTCCATCAAATCCTTTGATTCATCTTCTAATTCCCTGTCATCATTATTGAAGATGGACTGATATACATGCACAAATTCTTCAAACTGCACACAGCTACAATTCTCTTCATCTTTGCACAAAGAACTGAAGATACAAGTGAAATCTAGTTCTAAAATTGGTATTCCAAGTTTGTTTACGAAGTCATTGATTTCACCCACACGCACAACTCCATCCGCATTTTCATCTATGATTTCATATATTCTTCTGATATCATTGAGACTGGCCATTAATTTATAAAGGGCAGAAGAAGCTCGGTTAAACTCTAAAATTGCAATACAAAAACCCAACAGAGCAAGGAAATAATTGTGCTTATGAAGGTAGATGAATATATTTATAACATGATTGAAAGATCCGTAGAAATCATTCCCATGACTTTCATTAGAGGCATTACACTGAAAACTACAATCCTTTGAAATGGTTCCCATACAAAGTAATTGGATTCATTTGGCTTTACCTTCGTGTCTCATCCTGATCCGGGGGACAATTTTTTAGTGAAAATTGAAGTGTTCCCAATACTCCAGATTTTAGCTTCATCAGAAAGAGAACGACGTCCTGATTCCAACACAACTTGAACGGGGCGAAAAGGACTCCGTTTGTGCAAGTTACGGCCAGTCAAACTGGCTTCAAGGGCATCCAAAAGGCAAAAAAAATAATCATCTCAAAAATCAACGAAACCGACATCATCGCGAAGAGCTCATCGAGACGATTCTGACGACATTCGTTTCATTGAAATCCGACGTCGTATGCTCGAGTTAGAAGCAGTCAAACTTCAGTCAACTTAGAGGGTACTGATGACATCATCATACTGACATGTCAGTCCGTACAGTACGAAAGCCAAATGGTCAAATTTCGGCCCAACACGTGGCAAGTGACTCATCTGTATGGACCAATCATGTGTTGACACGTGGCATCCGTACCATTGACGTGGCATTACCCGTGGCAGACAACTTAGCGTACGGTTTGCAGTGTCAGCAGTCGAGTCATCAGATCTAGTGAATAGCACTTGGACACGTGGCATCACAGTGGCAGGCAACTAGGCATCTTCGTCGGCTTACACGTCATTGGATTCAGTGAGTTGCAGGGCGACACGTGTCCCTATGGAAAAGTCTTCGGCGGTTGGGAAGTTGAGTTTGTTTCAACTAAGAAAAGTGTTGTGATTGTGTTTCAAACCTACAACCACCTGCCAGCCGAAACCGTCGGCCACCGTTGCACCCGCGAGCAGACACTTAACTATATTAGGATGACAGTTGTTTTTGTTGTTAGTATATTCGGTGTTTGTTTTAAAAAACAAACCGGCCGGTGGTTTGAACCCGCACCGGCCGGTCCAACAAAACCTTTACTCACCGTTGCGCCACGGAGGCAGTCTAAGTATATATGGACAAGGGTTGTTGTTATTGTTTAATTTGTTTGGTATTTGCTATAAGGCGAGGCCGGCGGGGTTGGAACCGCCGACCCCGCGGACAGTAAAAAGCATTTCCACCATTGAGCCAGCGTAGCTTGTTTAATTATGAATATGGTTTGGTTCATTTTGTTGTTTGTTTTGAACCGAATCCATAACCAAATGGCTAAATAAGCCAAAATAGACCAAAACAACCTAAACCACTTGAAACCAAAAGATTGAAAAGACCAAATTAGACCTGATACGAGCTGATCAAGAAGGATATGCATTTATTCTAGTGGTTAGGCCTAATTAGGCAAATTTCATGTATAAAAAGAGAGGTTGAGATGGGTTTTCCAAGTCCAGGTGGTGAGATAGCGAGAGAATGCTCGAGGGATTTGAAGACATTTCTGCACATCAGAGTAATGTCATGCTGCTGTGCTTGAAGGAGATAGTCTTGAAGCCATTGTAACTGTTTTTGGAGCTAATCGGATCGGTCCTCCATTGGAGAGGGACCCGGAGACGTAGTCCTTGGGGACGAACTCCGTTATCAATTGTGGTTTCATCTCTCTATTTCTTCTCTCTTTCTTTCTCAGTTCATTATCTTGGCATTTATTTTATGTTATGTTCATTTATTCATTTGAGCATTTAATTATGTAATCATTTATGTTAATCGTTGTAATAATTGATCTTTTACGTTACGCATTCTGTAAGCAATTAGTCCTAGATCCTATACAGATCACATCCTCTTCCACTACCATCGCTTAGCATGTCAACAACCGTTTCCACTTCCAGCATAGGATCTTGATGTGCGCATGCGTGCAGAATGCAAATAGGTTCTTTTTTCTTACACCGTTACTTTTGTTGGCCTCCTATAGAGGCTGCTGTCACTGTAGGGTTACGCCTCTCGGCGTAATTATATATTATATTCTTTAACAAAACTATTAAATATATATAAAATTATTATAATTAATAATTATTATATATATTTTATATAATACATATTAAAATATATATAATATAATTATATTTATTATTATATATAATAGTATATATAGATTATATTTTATAATAAAATTATTAAATATAATATGAAATTATTATAATTAATAATTAATATATTTTTATATGGAACAAATTAAATTAATATATAAAAAATCTATAGTTTAATTGATCTTTGGATAGATTAAGAAAAAGAAAGACAGAGAAAGGGGGAGATAATTCTATATAGAGAGGTGAAGGTTCAAGGATTATGCTGATAGAAAACTATATGTATGTTAATATGTTAGAGAGTATATGTTTGTGCATGGATGTGCTGCAATTTCTAGTTGCATGTGGCTAGATTAAACAATTAATAATAAGTGCTAAATAATGGAATGAAATAAATTTAGACAAATCTATATTTTTTCTTTAAAGAAATTAAGTATTATTTTATTGTGAAATATTTGTATACAAACTTAAAACATAAAACAATGCAAATGAAAAAATAAAGTTGCCTTCAAATTGACAAAAAATACTGCAAATGGAAATATAATGTTGCCATCTAGTTGTCAACTCAATATTTATCTGGCTTTTATGTGATAAGTGATATTTTAGAGGCTTTTACCTGATATTTTAAAGGATTTTACCATTACATTATAGCTGGTTTACCATTAAATGGTAGCTGAAACTTGTTTTCCAACAACTCAATAGTGGTTTGTAGGTGTGAGACTTGTTTTAGGCTCAAATCTCACACTATGTGTAGCCTATCAACTAATACAAAAAGAGAAACTCAAAAGATAGAGAATGAGAGATGATATCCGTTATGATCTGATATTCGATTCATTTGAAAATTTTTTACGATACTTGTAATGGTATAATTTTAGTTCTACAAATTAGATATCCAATTTGTGTACACATAGACCTAAGGGTTAATGGTAGATGGTAGAGGGTTTAAGGGTTAAAGGTTTAGGGTTTAGGGTATATGGTAGAGGGTTTAAGGGTTAAGGTTTTATGGTAGAGGGTTATAAGGGTTTAGGGTTTCATGGTTAAGGGTGTATGGGAGAGAGATAGATGGAGTGAGTGTGTGAGAGAGTGACCTAAGAGAGTGGGATAGAGTGGGAGAGAGGGAGGGAGATGGTGGGAGAGAGTGGGAGAGGGTGCTAGAGAGTGGGAGAGAGGGAGGGAGAGATTAGAAGAGTGGAACAGGGTGGGAGAGAGTGGAACAGGGTAGGAGAGG
>VDFB02078211.1:862534-903042 GCA_007258455.2 Sequoia sempervirens
AGAGAGAGAGAGGGAGGGAGTGGGAAAGAGATAGAGGGTAGAGGGTTTAAGGGTTTAAGGATTTAAGGTTTAAGGGTAGAGGGCTAAGGGTAGAGTGGAGAGACACAGGAGTGAGTGAGAGAGAGAGGTCCTTGAGAGAGGGAGAGGGGGTAGGAGGGAGAGATGAGAAAGAGAGAGAATTATGAGGGGGAAGGGAGAGGGGAAGAGGGGAAGAAGGGTAGAGAGAGGGTGTTACATCCCTAACTTTAAATCTCTTTTACTTTTTACTTTTGAAGTAATTAGTAGATGATTACGCATGATTCAATGATTAGATGTTTAGGAAAAATGTCTGGAAAAATCAATGTATCTTAAGTTACATTTATTTCACTAAAATTGGCATGTGTTTAAAAGTTGTCAAGATGTGATGACTTCATGAGGATTATGAAATGATTATTAATACAATAATCTTTAGTTGGTGATGGAAAGTTGCATTCAGGAATCAAGTTTCCACCCTCTGAGAAAAGGAGGGAGATCATCATTGGAGAGAAGGATATAGATACAAGGAATAACAGGTTGTTGTCATCTTAGGTCTAGTGTTGACGCAAAAATAGTCAAACCTACTTGAGTCGGGTGGGTGATACTCAACTCTCTTGGTCTAAGTTTACTGCTTGACTCGACAAGTTGTCGATGTCGTTTAATGTCTAGTGCATGTTGTTTAACATGTTTAAAAGCTTGTCGATAGTACTCATTTAGTCGACCTATGTGTTGAGATGATTCTCTTATGGGTTATTAACTCTCTTTTTATTATATAAAAAAAATGAATAAATGAATATAGGTATACCTTGTCAATAAGGTAAGCATATGTACTCGTACACATATAGATGGGTACATGGATGCATATGTGCGTACAATGACATAGATATTACCATCATACAACATTTACGTTCAAGTATGTATGTATACATACGTACATGCATAAGCTATTGCAACAGAAAATGACTCTCATTGGGATATTGAATAAGGACGTCGAGCTTGATGATAATTTTGAAAGTGTATATTGAGAGGGTGACTTCACTTGAGTGTCAACTAATAGTGAACGCCATCAAATTTGTATGGTAAAGTTGATATTAATCTTGGAAGTTTTAATATGTATTTATATATAATATAAGATTATTCTAAATGGCTAATCTAGTCGTAGAGCTTATTGTTTAGCTCAACTCTTACGTGAGGAGCACGTTTTGAATTCATAAGGATATCATCTTGTTTCTAATGCCAACATGAGCCTTGAAAGGCCATGACACACTAATTTATCGTTGGGAAATAGATTTTTCAAGCTAGCATAGATATTAATGGAATGTGATACCATGTTCCACATTTTTCTCTCAGAATTATTTAGTTATTGTAACCATTTTGTGTTGGGAGAGATAGGGAGTATTCGAAGGAGTCTAAAAGATCACCCTCTAACTCAAGGCAGTTATGGGGGGAGGAGGCGATAGATTTTTGGAGGGTAACCGTTCCTTTATGGAACAATGTGAACGGGAATAAATAGGTCTCTTGCCCAGCGTATGGAGGAAGTGTGCTTCTTGTCCAGCGTATGGGATAAAAGAGGATTTTGGTTAGCTTTGCGCAGGGAAGGACATTAAGAGTAGGCCGAATTAGAGAAATACCTTCGCATTTAATGGATTGTGCTCAGGTAGAGTAAAGAATGTCATCCTTGCATGCATTTTCAATTATGAGTTTTCTTTTATATCGAGTTTCCACGACATGCATATCTTATGGGGTTGATGCTTTTACTGTGGTGTCCTCATCTCTGATATATTCTTTGTGGTAATGACTTGAGAAATTCTGTCGAGCTTGAATAATATTTAAATCTTTTCTTTTCATTTCAGAGGCTCAAGGCCTTATGACTGAGTTGTATTCCTCTCTATTCTTCACTGTGTCTAAGCTCGAGACTAATGTCGGAGCTATACTATATTATGTTCCTTTCCATGACTTTCCTGAGGCCATGGAGGCCGAGCTTCAATACATTGTATCCCTCTCTATACTAAAGCTCATAGGTGTGAAAATTGGGCTATATTGCAAGGCTTGTCACGTTATATTTGTAGCTCAAGGTCACAAAATCTGATGAGCTTAGTGCATTACACTCCATACTATATCTATGGCTCAAGATCATTATGGCCGAGCACATATAATTACTTCAGCATATTCACATCGAATAATGTTGTAGATAGAATAAAAATAGAGCCAAGTCTCGAGTAAGGGGATGAGCCTAAGGAGTTCAAGGTATGAAAGGTGCCAAACTGTGGTATTGTACCTGCTAGTTATTCAACATGCATATAACCAATATGGCCACCATGACTGTGGTGATGGATGATATAGCCTTAAATATAACTATGCTTACAACACTCAAACAAAATCTTGACTCTGCTTGCATGAAAACCCGATTGGGGTTAAAGAAGGGCTTATTAAATAATTATGACTATACACCCTCAACAAAGGAGGTGGTGTGATCATCAATGATCATAGTTTTAACATATTGAAGCTTGCATGTTAGCCAAATCATCAGTATTAGAGTTTGTTGCTTTATATAACCAAAACTAATATGGTTAATATTACAAGATTTAAACTCTTGGTTTTACTTATGAGTGATCTTCACGGGGATAGTGTTTATTAGCAAAAGCTCATAAGGGTAATTTGAACTATCAACTTTAGGAACCATTCTTTTTAGTTAAGGCAAAGTATGTCTATAATATCACGAATATGATTCTATCCTATGGGATAGTTTAAATTGGAATTGAGAACCATGGATAGACTTGGGGGGGGGGGGTGAATATGGATTGACTTATGATATGTTTAGAAAATGGAATATGGTGACATGGAGTCACAAATTCCCTATAGCAGAGTTTAACTATTATTGATAGTTACTATGTTAACTACGATGCATCCTATGTATTTAAAGGATATGTGACTCCTTGTTGGAGAAGAAGAAAATAGATAAGAGGAAAGTTTTATTGACTTGTAGGCGGCAATAAGTGCCTTCCTAGTTATATTGGTGGATACTATGGTTAGTATGAAACTATTATACTTCTCCATAAATGGAAGTCATCTCTTTATGAATGGTCATGCCTCATGAGGCAGGTATAAGATATTAAAGCCTAACTTATGCTGGAAGATTGACTTAGATCAAGACTATTGATGTGAAATGATAGTATTCTTTTGATATTACATTAGTGAAGGAATACCTTGAATACTATGTTTATACATGTACGTAAAATGTGAATTTAAACAATGTCAAGTGGTCTAGGAGAGACTAGAGGCATTTTGTTCTTATGATTAGTTACACTTATGTTATTACCTTTGGAAAATCAAGGATGTTGATATTTCCATGCGTTGGGTTAGAAAAGCTAAACCCTAGTATTGAAACAAGGAGAATGTAGGGAATCTATAACTCTTATGTCAGATATGACATTGTACATATATATTTTGATTGTCAATGTAAGGTCGAGAAAGTTATTGAGTAAGACAGGAAGTCTTTATAACACCTTAAGAGATTCTTCGATAATGTTGAAACTTGATTAAACACATTGAGATGTTGGGTATTGAATCTTGAGAAGTAAATGATAGGACGTCACAAACCCTAGATATTGCAAGAATGCAATAGGAGACTTTTGAAAAGGTTTGAAATATCTAAATCTTTACATTACATGTTTATAATGAATTATGGATTTTCTATACTGACTAGTTGTGTCTAGAATATCAAATAAAGTAAGAAAAACTATAGGATGGGATATTTTCTAAGACGAGTCAGAGGTGTGTGTCTAGATGGAATGACCAATCAGAATGATCATCACTTAGCTAGAAGGGATCTAGAGTTGTATGGTTGATTGAGTTTTGTAGGACACATCACTAGGACTCAGATGGAGAAACTTGATAGTTCCTTATATCTATACTCTTCGAGAAGGGCCGGGTCACTCCTATTTAGGAAGTGTGCGGGGGACCACTTGAGTCCGTGGTTGGAGGAAAAGCACTCGGATGATGCTCTCCCTCTGTAGTAGTAGACTTTCTGAGGCTTGTGAAGATAGAGATCGACATTCCAGATGTAGTGAACTCCATGTTCTGGCTTATGATAGAAAAACCTATGAGGTAAAACTATTCTTTATGCCAAATTTATTTTATGTGATATAAATGAATTATGTAAGGAATTAGCTTGATTCTATTTATGATTACATGTGAATTCAAGTTTGAATTTATCTGGAAAAGTTGTACTTTATTCTTGTGCTTATGCAAATGTTTTCACTTTAAAAAAAAATTCTCTCTCATGTTTACTAAGTTTATTTACCTTCTAGTAAATTCTTGAGTTTACTTGTGTATTAAGAGGTGGAATGTTACATATGGTATCAGAGCTAACCGGGTTCAACACATGGACCTATGAGCTCATTACAGGAAAAATCATTAAACATTTAGCATATTAGCTAAGGTAGAGTTGGTTTGATGTCAGAAGGGCATAGAGGAAAAACCGTGAAAACTTTCTGAAAGACTTTGAGACTTTGAATTGAAAGGAAAACCTTGGTCAGTTACTAATCAAACTAAGAGCTCAGGTAGAGCAGTGTCTGTATGAATATAAGATTACTCTTCTTTATCAATAATTTAAGGATGGGAAGATCCAAAAGTAATCAACCAAGTGCAGGAGCATCTAATTGTTGGAAATCTTGGAAACTATATCCACTACACCTAGATAAGATGGGATGTAGTCTAAGTTCTACATGTCTTGGAATGAGCCAAGTGGAATAAATGGATCAATAAGAATAGAGTTTTATAACATAAAATCAAGAAAAGAAGTTTGTGTTCCAATTGTAATCTTTGTATTAAATGATCTTATGATATCATCTGATAGGTGAATGATAGATACTCCAGGGAATAGGAGTGAATCTGATATAACACCTTTATTTACAAAATGATTGAGCATGATGTATGTCTTAAGAGACCTATTTGTTTGATGTGCTTGTAACGCAATCTCTAACCCACTGTAAGCTTTTGGAAAATCTAAATATAGTGCAGCAATCTACTCCCTTGTAGTGACTTAGTCAAGTCACATAGTGTATTAACAGTGTTCTAGATTTTGACACTTGGATTTTTGGTGAAATTCCTTTTAATACTGGCAAGGATTGTCATTGTTTTATTCTTTATTTTGAATGGTCTAGCCACCGAATTTTGAAGATTATTTATCTTATGACCAGTTGGTCAAAATTTGATTTATTGTTGGAAGAGCTCATTCTTTGATTTATTGTTGAAATTCAAACCACTTATATTTTGATATTGAGTTGAGTATTTTGTGGTGGCTATACAAGAACTTTTTGGTTGTTCACTATGTTTGATTTAATGTTCTTCTCTATCATGTCTTGGGTGGGCCTCTAATGGAATTGTGTAAGGGAGTAAATTGTAACAAAGCACTTGATATGTCCTTAGCTTTACAGATGAAAGAAACCTTGAATGGAAAGGAATTGGTTTTGAACCCTTTTAGGGTTATATAATTGATATGTAAGTTATCTGAAGGAGGTCTTATGCAGATATCACCTTTGGAACCTTGTGTTATGGTATGTGGGTGGACAGGTAGTCCAGTAAGCCCAAGTGAATAGTTTCTCCAAGTCGAGCAGGGTGGTGAACCATTACTACGTGGATTGCAAAGCATATGTATATAAAACTATGGCCATAGTGAGTGTCGTTGCCATGACGTCCACTTGTCAGTTCACAGTACTCTAGGCACTTAGCTAACCAGAGTTATCATACTTAGTAGGAGGGTATCCTTGGTAGTGCGACAGAGTTGGTTAAGTGGAGGTACACACCAGAGCTCAGATGGCAACTATGAGGGTTTCCAACACAACCTTTCATCAAAAGGTAGGACTGCTTCCAGTTAGGAAGTTTGCGGAGGAACCGCTTAAGACCTTGGTTGGAAGGAAAAATAGCCCAGTGATGCTTTCCCTCTTTTCAATGGCATGCCGAGTCTTGGAGGAAAGATGAACTAGAAAAGGAATTCTAATCCTTCCTCTTGTATTTACTTATTAGCTTATTTTGATGATGCATGAAATAAATGAAATTGGTACTTGGTGAAAAACCTTTTCAGCTAGAAAAGTGAAGGTTGATGTTACTATTTGTATATACATAAAGAATAGTTGTACCTTACATGCTTAATGTTGTTAATCTTTGGTATAATTCCCTTGGTGAACCTATGTTAAAAGTAGTTGTTTGCTACATGTAGAAAGAAACATCCACCTTTTATGTGTTTGATATAACTTCTATAATTATGCTAACAAGGTGATTCCATTTGAGACATTAGACAGGAAAAGATGTCAAACTCCTATAAGCTAAGTAAGATAGAAGATAGGATTAGCATTAGTCCAAAAATGTTGTCAGAAATGGATAAACAAATCAAACTGATCAAAGAGATTGGTGAAAGATGATAATAGATAGAAAAGTCTCATAAAGTAAGGAATGTTTTCCAAAATAGCTCCTAGAAATAAAGGAATCTTCAAAAATTCTTGAAGATATCAGTTTGATTGATTACAAAATCATTCTATTCTTAGCTATTACCAGGGGGTAAAATTCTTTATATGAATTACATTTGAAAGTATATAACAAATGATAATTATATTCTCAGAATGTTTAACAGGTACAAGACTAGGGAGTGGTCAGGTTCGAGCTTCTTAAATGCAAGGTCCAGTGGGACCGGTATCTAAAGGGTAAAGGCCATGGAAATTTTACAATAATTTTATATCAAATGTTTTCTAAATTTCTTACGCTTTTGCAGGATTAAATTTTTTTTTATCTTATCAAGATTTCTGATGCATTGGATCATCGAGGACGATGACTCTTACGGGGAGAGATATGTTACATCCCTAAATTTAAATCTCTTTTACTTTTTACTTTTGAAGTAATTAGTAGATGATTACGTATGATTCAATGATTAGATGTTTAGGAAAAATGTCTGGAAAAATCAATGTATCTTAAGTTACGTTTATTTCACTAAAATTGGCATGTGTTTAAAAGTTGTCAAGATGTGATGACTTCATGAGGATTATGAAATGATTATTAATACGATAATCTTTAGTTGGTGATGGAAAGTTGCATTCAGGAATCAAGTTTCCACCCTCCGAGAAAAGGAGGGAGAGCATCATTGGAGAGAAGGATATAGATACAAGGAATAACAGGTTCTTGTCATCTTAGGTCTAGTGTTGATGCAAAAATGGTCAAACCTACTTGAGTCAGGTGGGTGATACTCAACTCTCTTGGTCTAAGTTTACTGCTCGACTCGACAAGTTGTCGATGTTGTTTAATGTCTAGTGCATGTTGTTTAACATGTTTAGATGATTCTCATTTAGTCGACCTATGTGTTGAGATGATTCTCTTATGGGTTATTAACTCTCTTTTTATTATATAAAACAAATGAATATATGAATATAGGTATACCTTGTCAATAAGGTAAGCAATGTACTCGTACACATATAGATGGGTGCATGGATGCATACATGTGTGTACAATGACATAGATATTACCATCATACAACATTTATGTTCAAGTATGTATGTATACATACGTACATGCATAAGCTATTGCAACGAAAAATGACTCTCATTGGGATATTGCATAAGGACGTCGAGCTTGATGATAATTTTGAAAGTGTATATTGAGAGGGTGACTTCACTTGAGTGTCGACTAATAGTGAACGCCATCGACTTTGTATGGTAAAGTTGATATTAATCTTGGACATTTTAATATGTATTTATATATAATATAAGATTATTCTAAATGGCTAATCTAGCCGTAGAGCTTATTGTTTAGCTCAACTCTTACGTGAGGAGCAAGTTTTGAATTCATAAGGATATCATCTTGTTTCTAATGCCAACATGAGCCTTGAAAGTCCATGACACACTAATTTATCATTGGGAAATAGATTTTTCAAGCTAGCATGGATATTAATGGAATGTGATACCGTGTTCCACATTTTTCTCTCAAAATTATTTAGTTATTGTAACCGTTTTGTGTTGGGAGAGATAAGGAGTATTCGAAGGAGTCTAAAAGATCACCCTCTAACTCCAGGCAGTTACAGGGGGAGGAGGTGATAGCTTTTTGGAGGGTAACCGTTCCTTTATGGAACAACGTGAATGAGAATAAACAGGTCTCTTGCCCAACGTATGGAGGAAGTGCACTTCTTGTCCGACGTATGGAATAAAAGAGGATTTTGGTTAGCTTTGCGCAGGGAAGGACATTAAGAGTAGGCCGAATTGGAGAAATACCTTCGCATTTGAGGGATTGTGCTCAGGTAGAGTAAAGAATGTCACCCTTGCATGCATTTTCAATTATGAGTTTTCTTTTATATCGAGTTTCCACGACATGCATATCTTATGGGGTTGATTCTTTTACTGTGGTGTCCTCATCTCTGATATATTCTTTGTGGTAATGACTCGAGAAATTTGGTCGAGCTTGAATAATATTTAAATCTTTTCTTTTCATTTCAGAGGCTCAAGGCCTTACGACTGAGTTGTATTCCTCTCTATTCTTCACTGTGTCTAAGCTCGAGACTAATGGTGGAGCTATACTATATTATGTTCCTTTCCATGACTTTCCTGAGGCCATGGAGGCCGAGCTTCAATACATTGTATCCCTCTCTATACTAAAGCTCATAGGTGTGAAAATCGGGCTGTATTGCAAGGCTTGTCACGTTATATTTGTAGCTCAAGGTCACAAAAGCCGATGAGCTTAGTGCATTACAATCCATACTATATCTATGGCTTGAGGTCATTATGGCTGAGCACATATAATTACTTTAGCATATTCACATCGAATAACGTTGTAGATAGAATAAAAATAGAGCCAAGTCTTGAGTAAGGGCACGAGCCTAAGGAATTCAGGGTATGAAAGGTGCCAAACTGTGGTATTGTACCTGTTAGTTATTCAATGTGCATATAACCAATATGGCCACCACGACTGTGGTGATGGATGATATAGCCTTAAATATAACTATGCTTACAATACTCAAACAAAATCTTGACTCTGCTTGCATGAAAACCCGATTGGGGTTAAAGAAGGGCTTATTAAATAATTATGACTGTACTTGTCTACCCTCAACAAAGGAGGTGGTGTGATCATCAATGATCATAGTTTTAACATATGAAAGCTTGCATGTTAGCCAAATCATCAGTATTAGAGTTTGTTGCTTTATATAACCAAAACTAATATGGTTAATATTACAAGATTTAAACTCTTGGTTTTACTTATGAGTGATCTTCACGGGGATAGTGTTTATTAGCAAAAGCTCATAAGGGTAATTTGAACTATCAACTTTAGGAACCATTCTTTTTAGTTAAGGCAAAGTATGTCTATAATATCACGAATATGATTCTATCCTATGGGATAGTTTAAATTGGAATTGAGAACCATGGATAGACTTGGGGGGGGGGTGAATATGGATTGACTTATGATATGTTTAGAAAATGGAATATGGTGACATGGAGTCACAAATTCCCTATAATAGAGTTTAACTATTATTGATAGTTACTATGTTAACTACGACGCATCCTATGTATTTAAAGGATATGTGACTCCTTGTTGGAGAAGAAGAAAATAGATAAGAGGAAAGTTTTATTGACTTGTAGGCGGCAGTAAGTGCCTTCCTGGTTATATTGGTGGATACTATGGTTAGTATGAAACTATTATACTTCTCCGTAAATGGAAGTCATCTCTTTATGAATGATCATGCCTCATGAGGGAGGTATAAGATATTAAAGCCTAACTTATGCTGGAAGATTGACTTAGATCAATACTATTGATGTGAAATGATAGTATTCTTTTGATATTACATTAGTGAAGGAATACCTTGAATACTATGTTTATACATGTACGTAAAATGTGAATTTAAACAATGTCAAGTGGTCTAGGAGAGACTAGAGGCATTTTGTTCTTATGATTAGTTACACTTATGTTATTACCTTTGGAAAATCAAGGATGTTGATATTTCCATGCATTGGGTTAGAAAAGCTAAACCCTAGTATTGAAACAAGGAGAATGTAGGGAATCTATAACTCTTATGTCAGATATGACATTGTACATATATATTTTGATTGTCAATGTAAGGTTGAGAAAGCTATTGAGTAAGACAGGAAGTCTTTATAACACCTTAAGAGATTCTTCGATAATGTTGAAACTTGATTAAACACATTGAGATGTTGGGTATTGAATCTTGAGAAGTAAATGACAGGACGTCATAAACCCTAGATATTGCAAGAATGCAACAGGGGACTTTTGAAAAGGTTTGAAATATCTAAATCTTTACATTACATGTTTATAATGAATTATGGATTATTTCTAAGTCGAACTGACTAGAACGGATTTTCTATACTGACTAGTTGTGTCTAGAACATCAAATAAAGTAAGAAAAACTATAGGATGGGATAGTTTCTAAGACGAGTCAGAGGTGTGTGTCTAGATGGAATGACCAATCAGAATGATCATCACTTAGCTAGAAGGGATCTAGAGTTGCATGGTTGATTGAGTTTTGTAGGACACGTCACTAGGACTCAAATGGGGAAACTTGACAGTTCCTTATATCTATAGTCTTCGAGAAGGGTCGGGTCACTTCTAGTTAGGAAGTGCGCGGGGGACAACTTGAGTCCATGGTTGGAGGAAAAGCACTCGAATGATGCTCTCCCTCTATAGCAGTAGACTTTATGAGGCTTGTGAAGATAGAGATCGACATTCCAGATGCAGTGAACTCCATGTTCTGGCTTATGATAGAAAAACCTATGAGGTAAAACTATTCTTTATGCCAAATTTATTTTATGTGATATAAATGAATTATGTAAGGAATTAGCTTGATTCTAGTTATGATTACATGTGAATTCAAGTTTGCATTTATCTGGAAAAGTTGTACTTTATTCTTGTGCTTATGCAAATGTTTTCACTTTAAAAAAAAAATCTCTCTCATGTTTACTAAGTTTATTTACCTTCTAGTAAATTCTTGAGTTTACTTGTGTATTAAGAGGTGGAATGTTACAGAGGGAGAGAGAATTAGGAGGGGAATAATGAGAGAGAGAGAGAGGGAAAGAGATAATATTTAAATATTTTATATATGTTAGTAATATTAATTAGTTATATAATATTTTATATATTAGTAATATATATATACATTAACGAAAATATAGAAATAATATTTAAATATTATACATAGTAATATAATATATTATATATTAAATTATAAACTATATTGTATATTCTAAACTAGATATATTAAAATAAACTATAAAATATTTATTGCATTTTCTAAATCATATATTATAAAGTATAATTTTTTTTTAAAATCATATATAAGCCAAATCAGATATCTAATTCAAAATAGATATCTGGAATTTGAAACAGATATCCGATATTTCTGACAAAGAATTTATTGCCTAGGGATTAGCCTCGGGCTCGCTTTGGTATTTGGCTTGGACATGCCAATCCTAAGAATTCAATGCAAAAAACTTGTTTGACAACTCACATTGTTTTTCTAGACTTCGTCCATGTGGCTAACGACTTTATTTTTAGCCAAAATTGATGAAACAAAAAGGGTTTGTAGAGGAGATTCTCAGCTTTCCACCAAAATATGCGTCACATTCTATGCTTCACATACTATAGGATTAAAACCAAAAAATAAAAATTTCATGAAGCTTTGACCAAGTTAAAGTGGTCAAACATACGAGTTTTTATATTTTTTAAAAGTTGTAATAAAAAAATCATAATTAATTATTTACTTGGAAAAAAATTACAAAAAACTATGTGTCACATCCAGACATGAGTCCTCTACTTATATCTAAAATATGATAAATAAATATTATCATTTTATTGTGGTTAGGGTGGTTAGATAGACACCTACTTATTTTTTCCCTGAAATTTAAGTACTACTGCATTGAAATTTCAAATTTTCACTAAATAGACTTTAAAAAAAATAAAATAAACTTAGTAGTTTAGAAACTACATTCAATTTTCCATAGATTCTATTCTTACATATTTTTGAAATAATATAGATAACTTATTCAAATTTTTATGTCAAGTTGCCTAACTCTGATTTTTCTAAATTTTCATTGCCACTTAAGAGCCTGTTTTTTCCATGATGATCCTGCACATACCCAAAAAGAGAGACCCTTTGTGTCTTTTATTACATATATCATCCAAAATGTAACTAATACTGTAGAAAATAATTTTCATGAGAATACGAAGAAACCCCATAAAATTTTGGGGACTTCTAACATTCAACAAATTTCAAAAAAATTTAAACATTTGGCTGAGAAGGTACATCATCATCAACACTATCCTTGGTCTTCTATAGTGATTGTGGCATTTGTGTAATGCTATTTTCATTGTATTCCTGAAATGCCTTGATGACAGGTCCTAGCTCATTATGCTTCAAAATGATAATGTTGTCAGTTCGTAGCCTCCACAAGGCTTTATTGTACCTCTGATTTGTTTTGGTTTCGTTCGGTGAATTGTGATGTACCCCTCATCTTTACTCCTTGTTTCAGTGATGCTAAGAGGATCCAAAGAAAAATAGTCCACCTATGCAACCAAACACAACCAATTCCACAATAATACAAGATTTATCACAAAACACAACCAACCATGTATAGGATTATATTATTATCCTTGATATTACAACCACATAGTTTACTATAGTGGGCCCTCTTACATGAAAGGTCGCAACCATTTAATTACAACAAGATTCCACAAAATGGATAATCACCATTGTGAGCTTCTACACTCACAAATATCTAACTATGGAAACACCACTTCTAGACTTGTTGCAAGCAACCACATAAGGATTTCCTACACAAGAAAATATAATTCTCTATTAAACAACACTCATACATAACATATTCACTCTTTCAGGTTGTTTCCCATATCATACTCCTTATTGCCTCACTCTACCTCTCAATCCTTGCTCCGTTGTTGTTGTACTTACATTTTGTGCCTCTAATCCATCCTAGAATTCTTTAGTTTCTTTTAAATGACTTGAAACCACATATCTATCCTCCATCAACTTCCCATGTGATTTGCATCAACCTCAAGATGGTGCAAATTTTGAAACCACATGAAATATGTCATTGAATGAAAATAAAAAACATACAAATTTGAAAGGTCCAATAGTTAAGAATCTCCATGTGATACAACACAACTCTCCAAAATTTAAAATAAACTTATTTTAAAAAATGTTACATTTAAAATTATGATACATGTAAGCTTTATTGATGAATTTCTCTAGTAATACAAATATTTTGATGCTTTAGAAATAAAAATCTAAATCTCAGCTAAGCTCTTAACTTGTTTTCCTTGTAGTATTTTACATTTAGCTGACCAGCAGCCATTCTACGATACTCAGGAGGAAAGATCATATAATTATTTTTTTTTAAGTTAGTACACGTTTAAATTGAGCAGAATTATGATATCAATGGGCATAACCCACAAGCGGAGACCAAGCGTCCCTCGGAAAATACAATACCTTAAGCAAAGCCAAGCGTCCCTTAGAAAAACATAAAACGTCTATATGTTTCACGTGCGAAATCCACAACAGGACAAAATTGGTATGGGCCAGAGGTAATGCAAGGCATCTCTACTTGCATTATATAATAATGATGTCCTTGTTTTTGGACTTCTCATTTTGGGTTTGTGCTTTCTCTGATCATCTCAATTTTGAAGTACCATTAACAGTGGAAGATGGCAGTGGCATCCATGGATTGTACTCATCATTTTTCTCTTCATAATCAACTATTACAGAATTTGCCTGGGGTTGATTTGGATAGCTTTTTTACAGAAGCGAATGAGATCGAAAGCAAACATGGTGAAAGCACTGAGACAGAAAGCACTCCTCCCTTGGACTCTGAGGCTGCAAAGAGAAGGAAAAGAATCCAATCCATAGTCTTTTCTGAAAAAGTAAGAAGAAAACGAATGAGGGAATGCTTTGCAACACTCACCAACATACTACCAGCAGTTCCCACCAACAAGGTATTGGATAATGTTGCTTCCTGTGGTTAAAGTTTTTCACATTTTTCTTAAATCAGATCTTCTAGTTCTAATTAGTTATTATCATTATCTCGATGATTGATTATAGAGTGTGATTCGAAATGTTGATGTAAGATAAGTTTTACACAATTGAATCTAGAAACTTTTATATTAAATACTACGGACTGTGGAAAACTGATGTCTTTAATCAGATCTTCTAATCAAATTTGTTGGTTGTGTCCCAGGTTGCAAGGTACTGTTTAATCGAAGAAACCAGCAAATACATCGAGCAACTCCATGAGCAAGTCGGGGAGCTGAAGCAAAAAAAAGAGACGTTATTAGCCAAGAAAAGCAGCTATGAAATGAAATCGCCTTCCACAGATGTTAATGTGGGCGTGGAGGTGTTTGGCAATGAAGTGATCATACGAATTACCAGCTCAGAAATGCCAAGTGGCATGTCGAAGATTTACCAATCCATTGAAGCTCAACATCTCGACATACAAACTGCTGATTATTACGCAGATGACTGCATCGTCTTTCTTTACTTCCGAGCCATTGTAAGCTACCAATATTACTGTTTCTGATTAAATGGGAAACATTAGTTTTTATGATTAAATGGGAGAGTTCAGTTTTTATAATTTCGCTAAACAATCTGGTTGTTGTGATGGACAGTGTTGCGCTGGGGTTTCTACGCAGCTCAGACATTGTTTACAAACAGATCTCCGAAACGCCTACAGATGAGAAAAATTCAAGTCAGGCGGGCCGAAAGGGAGAATAAACCTGAAAATGGCTGGGCCATTTTTTAAATCTTTTAACAGCGCTAAGTTGTCCATTTGTTCCCTGAACCGCGGTCATTTCCGTGTATTGTATACAAAGCACATTATATTTTTTATTAACAGGTAGCTTGGATTCCTCTGTCATTCAGCCCAAATAATTTGAGTAGAGCTTTGGTTGCGTAAGCCATGTGGGTCGCTCAGAGTTTGGATAAATGTGCACCGAATATGTATTTAAAAATGAGGATGAGGCCAAGTTGCCACGTATATCAACACACCAATCAAATAAAATATTTCATGAATCGATTTATCAGGCCTTTTGCATCTGTTTTTTTTCTCTCGAGGAAGATTGGCTGTGTTCTTCAATGTTTTGAATTTAAAAAATTTCTCGTCTTAATTTCATTCTATTAAACAATACTTTTGTAATTAAATATATTTTCTTCATTTGTAATTGAACCAATATAATATCAATTTTGTTTTCTTTCACAATTTCAATGTGCCATTTTTAATTTTTGAATTAAAAAAAATTAGTTTTAATTTCATTCTATTAAATAATACTTTGTAATTAAATATATTTTTTTCATTTGTAATTGAACCAATATTATATCAATTTTATTTCTTTAACAATTTCAATGTGTCAAATTTTGATATTGACAACAATAGATGAAATTAATCCTTTCAATTAAACAAGTGTAACATAATAAAGTGTAATGATAAAAAATATATATTATATTTGAATATTTTTTTAGTTTATTTTAATAAGATTATTGTTGGTGTAGTTTGTTAGTATGTAAGTGGTGTATTTTAGCATAAAACTTAGCAAATAATTTTTTTTTGTCTCATTCTATCTCCACACATTTTTAGAATTGATTCTAATTCTCACTCCTTCCATTCTTTTATTCATATCAAATTTATAAATTATAGAACTAACTCAAGTTAGTACTAAGAAATGTGAAAATAATCTCCGAACTTCTTGATTTGGAATTCATTTTAGATCTGATTTCCTTCTCTCTAATTAATAATAAAAAAAAAAAAAAAGTGGTAATTTGTCACCAATTGACATTTTCTTTTCTTTCCAAGCTCTAAAAAATGGTGAGTAGTATGGTTTAGCATCCTATACTTTTTTTTCTAGATTTAATAGTGTCTTCATGTACATAGCATGCATTCACCTTGGAACATGTATTTTTTAATTTGTTAAAAAAATTGAATGTCACACTATTTAATCTAATTTGGGCTTAATTCCCTACAAATAATAAGCTAATTTTTAACTTGGGTATAATCATGTCATTTAAAATTTTAATTTTCAAAATTATGGTTCAATTACCCACCATTTTATATAAATTTATTTCTCAATTGTATTTCCCCTACATTACCACTAATATAGGGCAAACGGTGATGCAATCAACAATGCAATTATAGGAAATTTAGGTAAAATGTGTATAATCACCATGCAATTATACATAATTTAGGAAAAATGTGTATAATCACAATACATAGGAAAAATGTGTACGATCAACACAAAAATATAATTAATTTAGGGTTAACATTTTTAATCACCCATGCAAACTTACTATGTTTTTTAGGCTACATAACCAAAAACACAGTGTGGATTTGTATTTAAGTGGAAAATACTCCATTCACTCATTACACATCCACTTCATGTTTTTCTCACTTAGTGAATTTGTAATTTCTAAATTTCCATTTGAGTGAATTTATAATTTCTAAATTTCTATTTGATCAATAGATTACTAATTGTGATACATGAGTTATACTTTCTTAAAATATGGAAAATGGATTTGTAAATGAAGATTATAACTCATCTTTACTCCTTGTTGCAATCATGGTAAGAGGATTGTTTGGTTGCATAGTCCAACTATGCAACCAAACACAACCAATTCCACAATAATACAAGAGTTATCACAAAACACAACCAACCATATAGGATTATATTATTATACTTGACATTGCAACTACATACTCTACTACAGTGGTCCCTCTTACATGAAAGGTCACAACCATTTAATTACAACAAGATTCCACAAAATGGATAATCACCATTGTGAGATTCTACACTCAGACATCTAACTATGGAAACATGCCAGCTCTAGACTTGTCGCAAGTAGTATCATAAGGATTTCCTACACAAGAACATTTAATTATCTCTGCTAAATTACTCTCCTACATACCATATGTATTAATTCTTTCAAATTGTTTCCCATATCACACTCCTTGTTGCCTCTCAATCCTTACTCCCTTGTTGTTGTGCTTACCTTCTATGCCTCTACTACATCTTGGTATTCTTCACTTTCTTTTAAATGACTTGAAACAACATATATATCCTCCCTCCACTTTTCATATATTTACATCAACCTCAAGATGGTACAAATTTTGAAACCACATAAAATATGTCATTGAATGAAAATAATAAATATACAAATTCCAAAGGTCCAATAGTGGAGAATCTCCATGTAGTACAACACACCTCTCCAACAGTTGTCATAACCTTCCCAAATATTGACTAGGTTGGCACAAAATTAAAATAATATACCACTAATAGAAAATATTTAATTAAACACACTATCAACCCTTTGACACTTTACAATCCAAGTTAACAATTTTTACGCATCCAATTGACCTTAATCTATATTAGAAGATAAAAATAGTACAAAAAACTACTACCACAACTACAAGAGATAATTATTCAATAGAGTGAAATGCACTAACTTCTTTAACCACAAACTATTAACAACCAAATGATGCATACAAAAACTACCAAAAATCACAATTTCCATTTTCTTAGACATGATACCAAATTTCACAATGCCTAGGGATGCACTTACATAAAAATTTCAAGGAAAAAATTAAAAAAGTCCTTAATTTTCCAAGACAATGTACGCCTTCCTAGAGACTTCATCTTGTTTCCTTCTTAGCCTATTCTCTCCACCTTCTCAAGTATACTTCAAGAAATCGACCTTGATTAATACTCTTACTCACGTTATTTGTCACTATGATCCACTAGTTGTCTTCTGTAGTATTTTTCTTTTTCTTATATTAATTCATAGCCCATTTCTCTTTCCTATCAACTAGTCCCTTACAACTATCAACCCCTTTCCTAACCACCTCATAACCTCTTGTTATGCTTTCAATCATTACAATTTCTTTAATATTTATCTTCATTGTATTGTTCATATGTCCTATCCCATGGACCACTTCCTTTTGGTCACCTCCCTTGTCACATCCAATTTGCTATGTTACTTCTTTCAAATTTGCAATATTTTCACTCATTCCATGAATGTCACAAACATTTAAAATCATGACATGTTATTCATCCCCAATGCACACTCCAACACTGTTGTAGAATTTTCCTTTGCTTTCCCTCAATATTATCAACTTACGTTTATGTCTATCCTTCTAAATCATGAAGATGTTAGCTCTTATAGTATACACCACTTCTCTATAAAATTACCATTTCCCTCCTAAAAAATGGCACACATCCATTAGTTCAATGTCATACAACACATCATTATTTGGTATCTCAAATATTTAATCTCATCCAATATTGTTCCTCTTCCAAAAATAAATCTCCTTGCTATAGATAGCCAATCTAGTATGGGTGTGGATGCCTTATCCTCCTCAAACCCAACTTTTCAACCATATTCATAGATACCAAGTTGTTCATGTGGCCATTACCTACCACCACATCCTAGAATTTACCACCTTCCCTACACCAAGTCATGAAGAAAATATTTATTTGTTTCAGCTCACCCCTCCTATCACACCTTAAAGATCTCTATAAAATTGATGAGTTCTCATACTCAAGGTCCCTCTCCAAAGTAGATGATCTCTCTTCAATGAATGAAACTCTTGCACACTATATTATTCCTCTTTCCTTGGCACCTAAATGATCTATGCCATTCCTTGTTAACACCTGAAATAAAGTTCTCTAAAGGATATTTTCCTTTTTCTCCCACATCTCCTTCTACCATTTTAGGAACATCCTCCATGTTCCTCTTGAGCCTCTCTGTGATTAGCATCTTACACTCTTTCATATTTTTAATAACTTATATCACCATCTCAACCCTTCTAGTAGTTGTTATAATCATCTCCCTTATTTTCATGATAGATCATATCATTTTATTTCTCTTTATGGTAAGAAATTTAAACTTGTCTTTCACTACCATGTATTGATTACCTCTTGCTTGGCCTTTTAGGATTTATCCCATTTTTTTTATCTCATCATATTTTCCTAGTTCTTCTCCTCTCTTCCTCTTTAGCAATTCTACTTTTTCTTCTATTGTTGGTTCAACTTCTTTTTTTTTATGGGAGCCAATTGGTAGGGGTCCTCTAGTTTCCAGATATTCCACATACCCAACTCATCTTGGATGGATTCCCTCATTCTATTGGCATATTTTCCCACTTTCTCAAACAAATTGTATTCCTTAGTATATTATAAATAGTCATCACTTATTTCCATGAATTGTTCATCTCCTTCAATATTTCCAAATATTAATTGGCTAAAATAAATTTGGATTTCAAATTATCAACCATCTAATTGCACTTAGCCATGATAGATTTTTTGTTTCTCTTCCTTTTTTACTAGAATGAAACTTTCATCATATCATCACATGATATTTCAGCTTAATATTCATAATTTTCACCCTATATAGGTTGGAAATATCCTCATACTCAAAATCGTCTTCTAGATCAATGATCCACTCTATAAATTCCTTAGTATCCAAATTCCTAAAATAGTTCAATATGTCAATGTTGACCATCTTAACAATGTTGGTAACTAGCCTTTATCATTCTCTCCTTATCCTCTTTCGATGCAAGAGCATCTGGGTCCACAGACAATCCCGCATCACCCAAAAAAAATAAAAAATTCATGTTCAATATTTTTGTATTTTGATGTAGGTTGGAGCCACTTTCTATTCAAAATAGCATCTTTTGTTCAGTGGGGCTTTAGTTGGTGTTCCCTTGATAGCCCGATGCAATGCTTTAACTCTTTATCGGCATGACTCTTTATTGTCAGTGAGACCACACTCACAATTCCCACGATGGCTTGATAGCACTTCTTGTGTAGGCACTATGTATTATATTGGTAGGAGTTGGTTACTTCGGCGAGACTGCATGCTTTGTCCCAATGATAGAATGATAACACTATCTCGTTGGTGGAACACTATACTATCGACAGAACCCTAAAATCAGTCTCAATGATAGATCGATAAGCATGTATCAGTGGGACTTTACATTGTTGGCAAGATACTTTAGGTCATTGTCTCATCGATGGACCAATGAGACTGTTTACTCAGTGGGAGCTTACATTGTCATCGGGACTTGGAATACTGTCTCTCCGATGAGCCGATGGTGTTGGCGGTTCTTTCCCTATCAATGAGACAATGTTATAGATCACCAGGACTTGGAATGGTGTCCCTTTGATGGGCCGATGAATATTGTATGAGCGATGGTGACATGGAAGTGGGGACACATGGATTGTATTTAATTGCATCAACGAGACTTCCCTTTATCGATGGGAGATTTATGTTGTCTCCTTGACAAGGCGATAAGTTGGTTCAATGGTTGAAGACCAAGTGACATGTCAACACTTCAACATGGATTGGGCAGAAGTTGTAACGATTGCTCCTAGTATAGTTTTTGAAATGCATAATGATGGTGTTGAAAAGAGGAGCGGACGACCTCGTACGAAGAGGCGGGGAAACAATGTTTTGAAAGGGAGAGTTTGGAATAAGAGGAGGGTTGTCCTCTGTTGAATTTTATGAAGTTGTTGTGTGATTGTGAAAGCCCAGGATAAGGCTCTCTGATCTCAACTGCATCAAGTGGTATCAAAGCAAAAGATCATTGGCATGGTGAGAAGTATGTTTGAAGAATGAGGTATGGAAAGTTGAAAAGGAGTGTGGAGAGGAAATATCGTTGTGAGAGATCATAGATGATTTTGTGAAAGGTTCAATGAAAGGAAGCTTTTTGTTGTCTCAGAAAGAAACCCTAGAGAGAGTTTGTTGTTGTTGTACAAGAGGATTCTATAACTGCAGAGGATTTGAGTTCTAGAAGAGGTTTGTTGTAGGTGAGAGGAGACTTGTAACTATGGAGGTCTTGAATCCTAGAGAGATGTGTTGCAGGAAAGACCTGTGACTGCAGAGGGTAGAGGAGGCACATAAGCTTGAAATGAAGTGTGAATTTGTTGCAAGGAGTGCTTGTAACTGTAGAGGGACTTGCGAGTCCTTGAAGATGTCTTCAAATAAGAGGACAAGATGTCATGAGGAGACCAGTGATAATCCCATTTTGGGAAGAGTATTGGGAAAAGACAAGAGAAAAGAAGTTGATTGCAAAGATGAAAAATATTGAAGTGAAATTAGATTCCCTTGAGGAAAGCTTGGGAATGAAGGAACATGTTATGGAAGAGGAAGAGAAAGTGTCCATAAGAGAGGCACCCATAATTGGAGATGAAGATGAGAAACAATGGAGGTTCTACAAATGGCAGTAGTATTCCAAGAAGGAAGCATGCAATGTGGAGAAGACGAGGTACATTGTAAAGAAACTACAAATGAATAAAGAATTGAAGAAGAGGCTGAGAGAAGATTAGTTGTAGAAGTGTGTAAAGAAAAGATTGTTCTAGATATGAAGAATGAAGAAAGAGAAGACATTGCAACCAAGGTTTCCAAGGTTGAAAATATTTGCAGCCCTTTGATGGAAGAGGCATGGGAGGAAGAAAATGTGGGGGAAGCCCACACAAGTGGAGAAGATGCTAAGCCACAAGTTGCAGCGATGGCATGCGAGTGGAGTGATTTGTGTGAAATGGAAGAAAGTTGTTTGCAAGTTGAAATAGTGAACACAAATGGTCCCAAGTTTGATGATGAGATTGAGGAGAACCAAGATGAAATGTTGTTGAGATAAGAGATGAGAAGAATCCAAAGTTATTTGGATGGTGAAGGTGAACAGTTGATAGAGAAGAAGGAATTTGTTGCACCAAGAGAAGATGGTGATGAAGAGTCTTTAAAGGCTTGTAATTTTTATAATCCATTTTGTAATGTTTTGTTTGCGGATAACAAAGAAAGTGCAGCAGGATGTCAAGTCTATGACATCAAAGTAGAAATCCTTTTGAAAAAGGATAAGGAAGAGAATATTGAATTGGAAAGAGCATGCCTAGTTGGGGGCATGGAGGAAGAGAGCAACAAAAAAGTTGAAACAATTCATGAGGGACAAAATGAAGTTATAAGTCTTGTAGAAGAAAGACAAGTTGCAGTCGAGAATTTGGTAGTGGAGTACAACATATGGTGGATTCAAAGCCACAAGAGGAGGAATGAAAAAAGTAAAATGTTATCAGAGGGAGATGGCTTATGTTCTAGAGAAATGCTGGAAAAGAAGAAGGAAGAAAAAAAATAGCAAGGTACCTATGAAAGGATTAGAGTATGCTGCAAATAGTTTACTATTTGGAAGGGTGTTTATAACACCCAACTCCGTTTTGTGAGCCTATTCACTCAAAAAATTCTTACCCGGTGTATTTGATGTAGGAGCATCCAAGTCCATGGGAAATTCTACATCGCCCAAAAATATATTTTCTTTTCATGTTCAGTATTTCACATTTTGATGTAGGTTGGAGCCACTTTCTGTTTAGAATGACACCTTGTGTTCAGTGGGGCTTTAGTTGGTGTTCCCTTGATAGCCCGATGCAATGCTTTAACTCTTTATCAGAATGACTCTTCATTATTAGCAAGACCTCACTCATAGTTCCCACGATGGCCTAATAACACTTCTTGTGTAGGTGTTATGTATTCTATCGATGGGAGTTGGTTACTTCGGCGAGACCACATTCTTTGTCCCAATAATAGAATGATAACACTATCTCGTTGGTGGAACACTATACTATTGGTGGAACCCTAACAGAAGTCTATATGATAGATTGATAAGCCTATATCAGTGGGACTTTACATTGTCTGTGGGACACTTCAGGATGTCTCATCGATGGATTGATGAGACTGTTTACTTAGTGGGACTTTACATTGTCGCTGGGACTTGGAATATCATCTCCTTGATGAGTCGATGGTGTTGGTAGTTCTTTCACTATCAATGAGACAATGTTATATTTTCAAGACTTGGAACGGTGTCCCTTCGATGGGCTGATGGTTATTATATGAGCGATGGCGACATGGAAGTGGGGACCACATGGATCGTATTGAACTGCATCAACGAGACTTCCCTTTATCGATGGGAGATTTATGTTGTGTCCTCGACAAGGTGATAAGTTGGTTCAATGGTTGAAGACCGAGTGACGTGTCGACACTTCGACATGGATTGGGTGGAAGTTGTAACAACTATTCCTAGTGTAGTTTTTAAAATTCAAAACGATGGTGTTGAAAAGAGGAGTGAATGGCCTTGTATGAAGAGGCATGGAAACACTATTTTGAAAGGGAGAATTTTGTCTCTACAAATATGGGGCTCTGTAATTGAAATTTTGTCTGTATTTTGTAATTATTTAATGGAATAAGAGGAGGGTTGTCCTCTATTGAATTTTGTGAAGTTGTAGTATGATTTTGCTACGTGATTGTGACAACCTGATAAGGATCTCCGATCTTGACTGCATTATCTTTTCTTCCAAATTATTCTACATGATCTACTTCCTCTTCCTCCTCATCTCTCTCCTTGTCCCTAGGGTTAGGGTTCTTCTAACAGTCTTTTTCTAGCACATCCATCCAATTTTGTATCACCTTCAACATTTTATGCATTTCATCCATTCTTCCTACAATATTCAATACTTATTGCACTCTCTTTGGTGGAATCCTGATAACTTCTCTTGGTTGACACTCTATCCATAGTTGTAGATTCTAACTAATGTGCCATAGACTTGGTGAGATTACACAATTCAAGGGTGTATTTAGCTAAACAGTCCACTTGACATTACAAGCCTACATTAAATTATCAACCAAGGTCTATAAAATTATGATGGGTCTACATTGTATGTGCACCATGAGAAACTCCTAATCTATCATCATTGTGTGAAAGAATAACTAAAATTCAATAACTTAAACAAAAAATAGTTAATATTGAAAATAAACCTTTTTGCACAGTAGTTGTTGCAGGTGCCTTCAGTAGTGGTTGTAGGTGACTAAAAATAATAAACTAAATTCTCTCCTATATTATCTTCTATATTTTTTTCTTGATTGCATACTCAAATATATAGGCTAAAAAACATCTAATAGGTGTCCCATCATTCCTTCAAACAAGGAAAAGAATTATTCTTCAAATGAGACAAATACAATGACTGGACAATAGAGTCCTATTACAACTTTTCATCTGGCTGATTAGAAAAGATTTTGTTTGAACTCTTTTATGATCAAACTAATTTATTGGAGATTTTTTGACGTGTATAAATATCTAGCAATCTATATCCAACTTCTTTTCAAGTTAAAACTCAGAGTATAACAAATTGTGGAGGTTGGACTAAATCTCTACCTTCTCATTATAACAAATTGTGGAGGTTGGACTAAATCTCTACCTTCTCATTCGCCACTTTTTACTCAGTCAACTTCTATCATTAACAGATCCTTTATTATTGTGTATATCTTCAAACACATTCTAGGTTTCGTGCTCCTCCTTTTCAGCTTTCCACATCTTTTTGAAAATCTGAATTTCATTAAGAAATGAGGGAGATATGCCCATTTTACTAAAACTTCCTTTTTTGACTTTTTCTGCACTTTTTTAGTAGCAACTACATGCTGACAATTGTCAACTTGTTTCTCTTCTTTTCAACTACATGAATGACTCATTCCTTCCACAAATACTCGACATTTAGTAATAATCATTCATCATAATTTAGCATCAACTAAATAAAACATACAAACATTTATAAATCATCATTAATCATAGTACGTTAAAGCTTCAGGGAATCAAGATAAAGTTCATAAATATCTTAGGAATTATATTATAACATCATGAACATGAATTAAATCATAAGCAATGGTGAAATAAATAGGAAAAATAATAAGCTCATCAATAGTCACCGCTTACAAATTGCCTCATAGTCAAAACTCTATTTATAAACCTCCCACAATCCAACCAATTCTAATACCACTTGAAGTAGTCAAAATAGGAGGGTATAAAGAAGGATAATCCAACTATACAATCAAACACAACCAATTCCAAAATAACACAAGATATGCTAGAAAAACATAAGCAATTATAAGCTTATATAATTATTCCTAAAATTACAACTATGTAATCTTCTAAAATGGGCCCTCTTACATGCTAGGATAAATCTTTTAACTATAATAAGATTCCACAAATGGATAATCATCATTGTGGGTTTCTACACTCATGAACCTCTAACTATGGAAACACCATTTATAGACTAACCATGCAAGGGGCCACATAAGTATTTTTAATACAATAAAATATAATTTTCTCTACTAAAAAATATTCCTACATGCTATATTTACTCTTTTTAGATTATATCCCATATCATATCCCTTGTTTCCTCACTCTACCTCTCATTCATCACTCCCTCATTGTTGTACTTACACTTTATGTCTCTACTCCATCGATGTCACGTCTCATACATTGACTTATTTTGACCATTGACATATTTTGATCATGACTTATTTTGACCATTGACTTATTTTGACCATTGACTTAGTTTGACCATGACTTATTTAGATAATGTTTGACCATGACCTTATGAGATTTAATATATGAAGTATGATATGTGTTAAGAGCAATGCTTAATATAATTGTTTTCTTTCAAGAATTATGAATGCATTCATATAAATGTTGAGTTAATTATTGTTTCTACAATGGTTACTAATACTCTTTTGTTTTGCACGCCTGAGTGCATCTGAGTGGCAGGTGATCGAAGGCCAAGGAGATCGAAGGCCAAGAGTGTGATTGAGGAAAAGGAGGTTAGCTTCTCGACAGGGTAGAAGAGGAGAAACTCTCGGTTATGCACACACCACTTACATCATGTAGCTGCATTAGGTCATGTTCGTTTTTACAATGTGATTGCGTGAAATGATTAGCATAGCGAATTTGAAATATGGTTAAATTAAATCTTGAAATAATATGGCTTATTCTATTTCCTTATTTCTCATTATATATATTTGAGCAACAAAAGGTTAAACCTGTTTTTGTTAAAAGAAATGTATTTAAAAATAAAAACAAATTAAATAAAAGAATAAACATAATATAAATCTGTTTTGCATAAATGAATTTTCAAAAATTGCATAAAAGGGATATAAATAATTCTATTTTGGGATATATGGTGATATTTTTTCAAAATAATTAAGAATGAATAGCCCGAGAGAGCATTGGGCTCTGGAAAATTCTGTCTCAAAACCAACAAATTGCTGGGCATGTGGCAATCCTTGCAAACTGTTGTCAACTGGAAATTTTATGTATGATCCTCGAAAAAGAGGAGGAGGCTTTAAGAAAGAGGAAAAGACTTTGATTGAATACATCGCAGAGCTCTGGAACAAAGAAAAGAAAGGAGGTACTGTTGAACATCGGCAAATAGAACTAAATTTTACCAGGTTCTCTTCATTATGCCTTCTTTTAACTTTATTTTAAAAACTGCCGTAAGGAATTGAATTATTCCCTGTTTTAGAATACAAACAACTGAGAATTCTTTCCAATTTCATTTTGAAATCTGGGTAACAGCTTATTATTCTGTGTAGCAATTGTAGAATACCCATTCCTTCCTCAGAATTAGGGTTTTCGTTCTGTGGCAAGTCTGCATTTTTCTCAAGTGTAATTACATGTCTCCATATCTGTTTGTTTAAAAATTCTGTCATCTTAATAAAAACCAAAATGGCTTGAGATAAATCCGAATGTAGTTTATACTGGGCGAATGCCTTTCTTTTTCTTGAGTTTTGAAATTGTTGTGGGAATTAATTTCCCCTGCCCTCCCCATGGGAAGGTCGTGGACTGTGGAGGCTCGCGCCCTCCACAGGCCGCGGCCTGTGGAGGGCACGAGCCCTCATAGCCTGCCCCCTCCCCATGGGAGGGGCAAGGGCTTTCCTGAGCCCCCTTTTTGGTCGCTCAATACCAGTAAGGAAACCATGTAAAATACCCTGTTATGTGTGCACGGCCAGTAAATTCGTTGCACAGATTTGAAAACCAAAATTTCTTACTTCGAATTTTACACAGCTGAACATGAATTATATATATATATATATATATATATATATATATGTATGCATATACAAAATGACTGCACATACATACATACATATATATATATATAAATAGATACCCATGCATTGTGTGCCAAATACAAATTGAAATAGGAAACTCTTTCCCAGAAAAGTAGTATGAATTCTGTTGAATATATATACAAATATTTCTGAATTGATAAACCTGAAGCAAGGACAGAAATATCTTGAATGTAGTATGAATTCTGTTATATAAATATCATTGAATTGTTAAACCTGAAGCAAGGACAGAAATATCTTGAAAAGCCATGAAACAGAAAATAGTATGAATTCTGTTATATAAATATCTTTGAATTATTAAATCTGAAGCAAGGACAGAATTGTCTTGAAAAGCCATGTATCAGAAAGTAGAATGAATTCTGTTGAATATATACAAATATCTCTGAATTGATAAACCTGAAACAAGAACAGAAGTGTTTTTGAGACATCATGTAAACTGGAAAGTACCTTGAATATGTTAAAAGGAATACAACATGAAATATGAATGAAAGATTATCTTTCAAACCTCAGATTGCATTGTATCAGTAAATTATTTTACTCTGTAGCCTGTATTGAAATAGGGAATTAAAACTGTCAGTCAGCTTGAGCTTGTAAGAATAGAAATGCATATTGAAAATTGAAAACACTGTTCTTACTATCAATTAGTGCACTGAAAATTATCAAGATATACATATATGTTCTTTATCCAAATTAAAAAGGGACACTACCAAAGGATAAATGACATCTTACAACTGAAATATAAAGAATGTACTGAAAATTCACTTCTTTTAGAATTGATTAAATGATGGAAGCCTATTTGAAAATGTATAAAGTTTCTGTTAAGTATTATTTTACTTCACTATGGTAACTTCCGGGACAGGGTGCCGAAGGTGGGAAAACGGAGACGGTAGTATTACCTTTTCTAATTCTACCATTTATTATTTTGCTTGGCCAAGCACTGTACCATTGAAATAGATGGATTGTTTATTTTAAAAGCCTAGAAATTTATTTGAGTCTCTGCCACCTCCTGTTGCAAGAAATGTGTTTATTTCATGTTAGAAATGCAAATAGGCATCAGCCACGCACCGAGAGTGCCCTCCTATTTTACCGTTTCGGGTTGCTAGGCTCCTTTATGTAGGGTCGGGGATTCCTTCGAGTTAGGAAGGGACCCGGGGAAGTCATGGACTTCGTGGTTGGGCGGAAAAGGCGCCTGAATCACATTCTTGGCCCCAGCTCGCAAGAAGACCAAGGTGTCACGGCGGTTGGTGGATCCAAGGTTATTTGCTATTGATGTACTTATGTATCATTCAAACTTGGCTGGTGAAGCCCATTATATATGTATATATACATTTTGACATCCTTGTTGAAACTTGAAATGGAAGTATATTTTGAAAGTATTTAATGTATCATTGATTTTAAGAGGTTAAAGTTTTATAACTTAGCATAGAAAGATGTTCTATTAGAAGGATTGATTCCTCCAAGTGAAGATGAATATATGTATATGAGTATATCATTGAAAGACTTATGTTTTGATTCATTACATTGATGATATTATTTTATGAAATGCAATTCAAATTCTCTTTATTTCATTTGGAAGAGTTATGTGAAATGTTGACTTTTCAGAAACTTATTTATAATGATTTGAATAAATTTAGAACATTTTAATTTCTCTTAATGTTGTGTTAAATGGTTTGAAAATTACTCTTAATTTTCCGAGTGCTACAATCGACCTAGTCTTCTTCACTTACTTTCAAATGACATGAAACCACACACACACATATCCACTTTTGTCTTCTCACATGATTTACATCGGCCTCAAAGTGACAAAAAGCTCAAAATAAATAAAATATATTTTTGACCATAAATAAAAAACTTATTAATTGTAACGATCTGATAATGAAGAATCTCCATCCAATACAACACACAAATATCCAAAAATTTATCACAACCTTCCCAAATATTCACCCTTGGCACAAACCCGAAATAACATAGCACAAATAAAAATATGGTGCAAACGAAAAAACTTCACTCTGGTTGTTCATACATACTTAGCCACAAATTGACAATCATAAGCAGACAATTATGCAAACGATACAAAATTAAACTTGAAAATTTTATTTGTCAATTAAATAACCCAATTCAACATTCCCTGGCAACACAAAACTTCAAAGACAATTGATTTTAAAAGCCCACTGGCAACAATACAATTTTTCAAATTTATAGTTAACCTTCACCACACTAAACTCTAGAATCCTACAACTCAATTCAACACCTCTCTCGATGCAAACATTTTTAAATCCACCTAACTAGGTTGTGGGCTTCATCTTTTTCTACAATCATTGTTGCATACATTTTTTCCCCTCTGCATACTTATTTAAAGTGATTTCCCATATGAGGTGTGCCTCATTTCTTTCCTCCATACTTTTCAAGGATGTCTACAATTCACCAATTAATTTGCTGCATTTTTTTCTTCTCACAACCCTCTATGGTTTTTTATTCTTCTCCAATCCACTCTCTCACTATGCAGCCCCCTATTCACTCGTCATGCCATCAATGGCTCCCTCTCACCTATGCCACTTCTCCAATCTAAATTTACTCCTTGTATTCTAGTAGACTAGTGCGCTCCCTCACCATTTCACCTCCTTGCATGCCTTCCCTCTTTCATTGGCTATATGGTTTTCTTTACATTCTTTCCCTACGATTTTAAATCCAAATTCTATTATTATTATAACTATTCAATTTCCCCTCTTATGCACAACCTCAACTATTTCATATGGGGAATTTCCTCTCTTGCCCCTAAAGCTCTGCCCCACTCAACACCTATATCTCATTTTTTATAATATCAAATTTAAAATATCAAGTTTGACCTCCTTTATTATGAAATCTACATGTTTTGTTTTCTCTGTAGATGGGGCGCCTCTTCCTCTAACGCCTTTTTTCCCCCTTATTTCACTATGAAATTTTCTCTTGTTTTTTTTACTTCTAAATCTCCTGTGTCCCTTGGTTTTCTATGTTTATTAATTTATCCAAGTGATGCGCTAATTCAACTTATCTTTTAAATTTCTCACGGATCTATCTCCCTTGCTTTTCATAAAGTCATCAGTGCCAATGGTACATTTTGGTGATCATGAAATAAGTAGAACAATGCAAGACAGAGTCTACATTACTTCAATTTAGAGGGAGTCAAAATCATAGGCAAAGAAATCACCAAGATACATTATATGTACCTTAAGAACATTACCAAATCCAACATATACCAACAACATCTCGTTGCCTACAAAATGAATACATGAAATGAAATTGACTTTTGATGTAACTTCTTGCTAGGAGCTCCAATTCTTCAAAAAACTTGTAGAGATGTGCATATCAGCATTATCTAACTTCCCGCCAAGCCATTTTTCCTCAAACCTCATGGATTTTGAAATTTTAAAAAATTTCCAAATCATTAGCCGAGGTCACGAAATGATTGATTCTCCATAATCGTTAACTGTATGACTATGAAACCTTTGCCATAAAATCCAGGATGTAGTAAAAAAATCCCTATAAGAAGGTTTTCCAATAAACCTCACCTATTTCCTAAAAAAATGTTTTTGTGTGATGTTGATTGCATGTTCACCTAGATGCTCCTACATTAGACACACTAGGTAGAAATATTGTGAGCATAGGCTCACAAATGTGGATTTGAGTAGTCAAACTACTAGATTCTAGGTTGCAACCAACCTGTAGCAAATTCCATCAATGAATCTTATGCATAAGTTAGTTCTTCTTCCTCTTTTTCTAGCATCTTCCTCTAACAACATTGCACCCTCTTCTTCCTTCCCCTCATGGACTCATGTCCACCAGGAGCTGACCTCCTCCACTAAATTTCTCTTGTACCATCTTCTTCAACATCCACATACAAATTTGTAACACTTGAATGCCAATCTATTACTACAAATTCCATCTTCATATCTAATAACTTTTGACTTCTCTTCACAACATTCAAATCAACTTCTTCCTCTAACAGCATTGCACCCTCTTCTTCCTTCCCCTCATGGACTCATGTCCACTAGGAACTGACCTCCTCCACCAAATTTCTCTTGTACCATCTTCTTCAACATCCACATACAAATTTGTAACACTTGAATGCCAATCTATTACTACAAATTCCATCTTCATATCTAATAACTTTTGACTACTCTTCACAACATTCAAATCAACTTCTTCATCAACAATGTCTAGAAAAATCAAAATTTACCTCTTCATAAATTTGATGCTTCATATCCACCAACATGTCCTCATTATACTCTTTCTTTGTTGTTACAACTTCTACCTCATCATCATCTGCTACAACTCTTCTTCACCCTTCACGGTGACCACATCTGCATCTCCATTCGTTGTTGCTATCTTCTCTTTGTTGCCCACATCTTCATTTTCCTTCATCTTCTCTTCTTCTTCGTGTACCTTTTGTTGGGGTTGTTCTCACATCTTTCTCTTTTTGTCTTAGGTTGCAACACTCATTTGAACTTCCACGCTTCTATATGTTCTATTTCAAGAGAACCTTCTTCTCACTTTTTTCCCAATGCATCTAACCTAGCTTGGATATTCCCCATTTCTTCACGGACTAATTTTCCTATCTCTTCAAACTTTTGATTTTCCACTTCTTCCCAATATTGCTCCCAAAATGGAATTCTCACGGGTCTCCTCATGACCCATCCCATCTTCATATGTTGTAATCTTCCACAACTCACATGCTTTACAATCTGCAAAGACAAATTCCTTCGTGACTTACAACTCTCGATTGCTCAGAGCTTCTCTCCCTGCAACAATCCTCACAAGCTCTCCTCTACTGCCTTCTATCCTCTACTCCACCCACTGGTCCTGGCATAGGTTGTCTCACATTCGACGCTCTGCCTATGCGCTCAGAACCTCTAGCTCTAATACCATTTGGTGCAAATAAAAAACTTCACTCTGGCTATTCACACATACTTAGACACAAATTGACAATCATAAGTAGACAATTATACAAATGATACAAAATTTAACTTGACTATTTTATTTGCCAATTAAATAATCCAATTCAACATTTCCTGAAAACATGAAATTTCAAAGACAATTGATTTTAAAAGCCCATTGGAAACAATACAATTGTTCAATTTTTTATTTAACCTTCACCCCAATAAACTCTGGAATCTTGCAACTCAACTTAGCACCTCTCTTGATGCAAAAATTTATAAATCCCCCTAACTAGGCCACGGGCTTCATCTGTTTCTGCACTTACTATTGCATAAATTATTTCCCCTTTGCATACATATTAGTGATTTCCCATATGAGGCGTGGCCTCATTTCTTTCCTCCATGCCTTTTCAAGGCTATCTACAATTCATCAATAAATTTGTCGCATCTCTTTCTTCTCACGAGCCCACTCTATGGTTGTTTATTCTTTTCCAATCCACCCATATTCACTCTTCATTCCTTTGATGCCACTTCTTCATTCTGCATTTACTCCTTGTCTTCTTGCAAACTAGTGCGCCCCATCACCTTTTCACCTCCTTGCATGTCGTCCATCTTTCATTGGCTGCACGTGGTTTTCTTTACATTCTTCCCTGCATATTTTATTGTTATTATGACTATTCTGTTTCCTCTCTTATGCGTAGCCTCATCTGTTTCATATGGGGTGTTTCCTCTCTTACCCCCCCACCCTGAAGCTCTGCCCTCCTCAGCGCCTATATCTCATATTTTTAATTATATCAAATTTAAAATATTAGGTTCGACCTCCTTTATTCTGAAATTTGTATGTTTTTTTCTCTGCAAATGGGGCACCTCTTCTTCTAACGCCTCCTTGTTTTTCCCTTATTTCTTTATGAAATTTTCCCTTTTATTTACTTCTAAAGCTCCCACGCCCCTTGGTTTTCTATATTTATTAATTTATCCAAGTGATGTGCTACTTCAACTTATCTTTTAAATTTTTCATGCCTATTTTATCTCCCTTTATTTTATCTCCCTTTCTTCTCATAAAGCTATCAATGCTAATGGTACCTTTTGTTGATCATGAAATAAGCAAAACAATACAAGATGAAGTCTACATTACTTCGATTTGGAGGGATTCAAAATCATAGGCAAAGAACTCACCAATATACATTATATGTACCTTTAAGAACATTGCCCTATATTGTAGTAGAGACACCATGCTCCATTGTCCTATCAACATCTCGGGGACATACAAACTATTGATTTTTATGCTACACATTAACTATTTGAGAAACTTCTAGAGAGATTCTAATACTCAAATCTCCTTATAATTCCCTCACTACCAACATAGTAAATGCATCATTTACCCATCTGAAATTCATATAATTATATTTTCTAGCTGAAGTTGGTAATAATAATCATAGATTGGAGTATCATCATTAAAATCTCCTTCAGTTCATAATCTCGACTAGGCTCCCATGCCTATGATGGCGTAGAATAAATATGAGGATATATAAAAATGCTTATTGAATCTAAACTAAGTTATCTACCTGTGGATATGCTTGTTGATGATGCCATCCAATCGATAAATTGTTTACCATGGAAAATAATTATGATGAAAAAGTACATCCAAACTTCAAAATTATGGGCACCTTCATTACCAATTACCTTTTGCAACAACACTATGATTTCACCTATTTCATTTGCAAAATGTGACCTATGCAAATTATTTGGAAATTAGAATTTCTTGTTCTTCGAAATCACCAACCATTGTTTTTCTATCATGTTTTGACAATGATTTTTCTTCTCTATGAAATGTTGGTATGAAATGAAGACATTCATATTTGCATATTCATTCCTATGAGGTTATTTGAGAAGAAAATGAAATGTATCCCTATCAAGTTTGGGAATAACTCTATCATCCTATGTCTTCACCTCCCTCGTCTAGGGTCATAATGATTGATGCATTCTAACACCAAATATAGGCATTAGATTGCAACAAGAAAATCAACAGCTCTTAACAGTCCTCTTTCTACCAACCTTTGAATAACAGGGGCTCAATTTTCTCCATTCATTCTCTCCTTGAAATCCTTTAAATCAATGTGTTTTAGTTTGGTGTCTCCAATTTTAGGGAGTGAGCTCTCCAAACCAAAAAGGTTGTCATACCCAATATATTTATACTTCATTTTATTAGAAACAAAATTACAAAATACCTTGACCAATTCACTCAAAAAACATATGATTATACTTGGGGGAATTTTAGTTTTAAACAGAGAATTATGTGTTTCACAATTATTCATGAAATTTCCTTGCTTTGACATTAATTCTCTTTTAGACATAATAGTAATCAAGGAATTATGTACCTTTAACCACGATTGGAAAATTTCATACTACAAACCCTAAAAGAAAATCATATTACTTCCCCAATCACACCTACAATTTAGTCTTCACTCTTTGTGTTTTCCTTGAAATTGTTCATGAAATAAGCTCAATTTGGGGAAATAATCCTACTTTATAGGTGGACAATAAATTCTCTCAATTTCCAAAATAATATTACTTGTGCCTTAAATTTTGGCATGTGCCACCTTTCATCTCCTTCTGATATACACTTTGTCCTCGTTGAATTTTGTTTTGTTGGAAGTTTGAAAGGTTTTCATAACTTGAGTAGCTTCTGACATGGCTTTCGAAACCTCTTACCTCTATGAAAGAATATTCAATCTCTTTTAAAGCCAATTATTTTTCCTACAAGTTCTTAAGAAAATAAATTTTCAAATTTGAACTTGGTTATGAGAACCTTGTCGACTTCTGACAAGGTTTTGAGAACCCCGTCAGCTTTTGAAATAGTTTCAAGAATTTCTTCCAACGTCAAAACAAGTTCAAACTTCTTCATATCTCAACAATTCAAAATATTAGGATTCATTCTCTTTCCTCCCTTTGAAATATCCCTTTTCATGAAAATCAATCCTTCAATTTTGAGCTTGGTTTTAGAAACTTTGTCAAATTCCAACAAGGTTTTGAGAACCTCTTCCAATCCTGAAACATTTATAGTAAGATGAATAAAAGAGGAGCAAAGATCTTGAATGCATTGAATATATAATATAAGATAGACTTTTTGATTTGAACATAGGTTAGGGAAACTCCATCAGCTTTCAACATGGTTAGACTAATCTTGTCGGCTTCCAATAAGGCTTTGAGAACTTCTCAAAAACTGAAAAAAGAACTTTAACACTTGATAATTATACCATAAGCTTAAAAATTGGAATGAGTAATAATTGGGAAAGGGCTTGTATAATTGTTATGAAGACCATCAAAAAATCAAATCAACAATTGACTTTGATTGGGGACACAGGTTGAGAAGGGAACTGAAGAAACCCAAGGCTAAAACAAAAACTAAGCCTTACCATTGGGCACAAAGTCAAGACATAGAGGGACAGATACCACAAAAACTCAACAACTAGAGACACAAAGGGAAATTAAAAAAAACAAAGGAATAAGCAAATAAACTGAAAAATTGTGTGCAAAGGTGAGGAACAACCCACTTACCAATCATATAGCTTTAAATCTAGCCTATTATAGGCAGGAGGCAAAGGAGCCCCATTTGGGTATAATAAAAAAGAATGTATTATCCCTAATTACTTATCTGACCTTGAAAGGACCTTTCCACAATGAATCAAACTTGCCACGAGCACCCTTAGGCTCTATCCTTTATCCCATAATAAGACCAGCTCACCAATTACAATTTTTCTTTGTCTTTCCTTTTTATCAAAATCATCTTTACTTTCCTTTGGTGTTTAGCTATCCTATCAACTACTCCTCTATTTTCTTTAATTTTATTCAAATACATTATTCTTTTCTCTAATGCATCTCAAAACTACACATCTTCCTTCAATGGCCTTTTGTAGATTTAACACTGAGAGTTCAAGAGGAATAGGTATAACACTTTCAATTCCATACATTGTTGGTATGTGGCGAGTAATCATGCAAATATTGTACACTCATAACAAGAAATGGGATTTGGGGCATCGTCTTGAAAAAAAGAATTGCGTTAAAATGTCAAGTTTTTCCTGCTAACACGTCGAGTCTTTAAATTTCCTATTGACAAGTCAAGGTTTTTTCCCATTGACACATCAAGGTTTTCCTGTTAACACGTCAAATGAAAAAAGACCTTGTACAACCCTAATTCTAGAAGGTTCCAAAAAGCTTATTAGAAGTAGTTGGGATGTATGTTGCGGCAGTGTGTTCATGAGATTGTAATCTATTTTGCACTGGATAATAAAATCATTGGGTGGATAAGTTTTTGTGGATGTAGCCCATATTGGGTGAACCATGTTAAATTTTGTGCTAATCTCTTTTGTGTTATTCTTCATTGATATTTCTAGGTTATTTAATCTACATATAATTGTTAATGTTTATTGCTCCAATCTTCTTGAACGCTAACAAACTCAAAAGGGGACATGCATATGGTTCTCTTCGATGTAATTTGATCTACCCACATGGCATTGTATATTTTTTTATGCCAATTTTTTAATTCTCATCAACCATTCTCTGAAGAATAGTAACCAGGTTCTTGTTTCTTGATTCATCTTGATCATTCCCTTGAGAGTAGTAATTAGAAGAGTGAGAAAAAATGATGCATAGTTATAATAGAAAAGACAAATGTTTATAAAAGAAAAGTTGGGGGTGTTGTTTGTGACTATCTTCTTAGCTACTCTGAATCTAACAACTATATTCTCTTTGATGAAACTATATTTTATTTTAGAGGTAATGTGGTTCATTAGTACAACTTCTACCCATTTGGTGAAATAGTCTATAGCAATTAGAGTGTGTGTATGGCGTGCACTAGAATAAGGACTGATAGGGCCCACAAAATCAAAACCCTATTGTTGAAAAGGTTCATCAATAATGACTATTCTTAGAGGGAAAGTTGCTAATTGAGGTTTACTAGAAAAAATGATACATCTCTCACATTTAGAAACCTAGTCATAAGCATCTCTAAATGTGCCCATCCAATAAAAAAATTTCCTTAAAATATTAAAGGCTATCATTGATGCTAAGAAACACCCACCACATGCCTCATTATGAAATGATTCCAATAATATTCCATACTATTCTTTATCTACACATCTCAAAAAGTGTCATCTACACTTTTATTGTATAGATTGTCTTCTTGTATAATGAATTTAGTAGCTTTTAATTTCAAATTTCTCTTTTCTTTGGCAGAAAGGTGAATAATACATTCCCCGTAAGTTAAGTAGGAAATATTTGAAAAGAATTCATTGTGCAAACTTACTAGCATAGGGAACCTCCTCTCTTGAATTAGGTTGATTCTCAACTATCAATTTATATAATCCTCTTCCCATCACTAGATTAGTAGGTTTTATTTCCAAATCATACTCTTAAACCTTTGCAATCCATGATCCTATTTTATTATAACCTAAGTCTTGTTGTGTTAGCACACTTTTCACCATAGGACCAGGTATGTAAATAAAAAAATACGAATGCAAGATATAATATATAAAATACCTAACAACTTTGAAAACATAGAAAGCATGTTTTTCTACTTGAGAGTAATTTAGTTCATGCTTTCTAAATGGGATTCTCATAAAATAAATAGGAGCTTGAACTCCTTGTTCATCCATTTGCAATAAGATAGCTAATATAGTGTGTTCAAAAGCATAACAATAAATGATAAAATCCTTCTAAAATTCAAGGTGAATTAATATTGGAGCACAAGCAATGGCCTTTTTAACATCTTCAAAATCTTGCTTATTGACACTAGTCCATTTGAAACCTTTTCTCTTGTCATTTCTAATATGTGTCGAGTAATTTTTGAAAATTATGGTACAAATTTCTGCAGAAAATTAACTTTTCCAAAGAATTATTAACCCCTATTTTATTAGATGGTAAACTCAATTGTTGAATATTCCTTGCTCTTTGCATCTTTGTAGAATAGTTTCCAAATATTTAAAATGATTTTCTCTCTTCTTGGAGAAAATTGTGAGATCATTGAGATAAATCACAATGATTTTTTTTTAAGTCACCAAAAGAGAGGTCCATAACCCTCTAAATGGTTTCTCCTATATTAGTGAGACCAAAAGGAATTCTATTGTATGTGAATAAGCCCCAAGGAGTAAAAGAAATTATTTTATGTTGGTCTTCTTTTGTCACACTTATTTGATTATAACCTGAAAATTCATCAAGCATGGACACCATCTTAGAACCTGAAACTATTTGCAATATGTGATCCATAATTGGTAGTGGGTAATTATCTTTTAGAGAAGCTTGGTTCAAGTTTCTATTTAGTCAACATAGATCATTATTTCACCATTCTTTTTACATAAAAGGATAATATTAGCAACCCAAGTAGAATGGTGGATAGGGTATATAATCCTTGCCTTTCAAATGTTCTCTCATGGAAGAGAAATTAGCCACTTTAGGGTTGTAATTGTGTTGTTTCTTCCTAAAAGGTGAAGTCCCTTGTTTAAGAGGATTATGGTGTTGCATCTTCCATTCCATAGTATTTTTCAAATCATCATAACACCATGTGAATACATCCTTGTATTTAATCAGTGATGAAATCAACTTTTCTTTTTTTGAAGGGGTACAACATTTCCCTATACAAACTATGTTTGTACCACCTATAGTCTCGAGTCTAATATTTTCAAAATATTTTGAGCTATTAATTGCTTCTTTTATTCTCTTTTTTGCATATCTATCATGGTGATCAAATAAATCTTTAAGAGAAACTAAACCTGTGGGGATCTTATTACTTTTCAAATGAATAAATCCTTGCCCTACTTCTTTGGGTAAATCAAGACAAAATTATTTACATTCCTCGATGCTACCTTCAAAATATAATGATGCAAACATTTCAAAATTTTCTAAAAAGGCTTGAATTTGATGATCATTTTCAAAAACTTGTAAGTGGTCAACATTATCCAGTACATTGGGAGGGTAGATGAGTTCTTTTTTGTATACTTCTTCCTTAAAATTTGGGTGAGGTAAAAGAAAGGGTATGAATACTACCAAAGATTCTACCTTGGATTTTTTTATCTTGGCACAACTTCAATAGTGAAGGCATTAAGTAACTCAATACTATCCCAAACTTTATTTTTAAAATGCTTCAATTTATTTTTCTTGACATATTTAAAATACTTTTTGAACTTGTTTAATAATAAGTTATGTGTCCCCTATAGCTTTATCATTTTGATTCCCTTTTCTCTGGCCACTAACAATCCTAATAACAATGCCTCTTACTCTATAGTATTATTAGTATACTTGAATTCCAACTTAAAAGAGAAAGGAAAATTTTCTCCATTTGAGGAGATTAATACCACACCCACCCTGGAACTAGAAGCAAAATAACTTCCATCAAATTGCACGGTCCATAATTTTGAAGAGATATCAAGACCAAAAGATTTTGAATGTTTCCCCTCATCTTTTGAGAATAACATATAGTTACCAAACTTTGATTCTTCATACAAAATTTGTGACCTTGGATGATCTGATTTGAGGATAGTGAATTTAGCTTTGAGCTCATGTTACAACTTGACTTTCTTGTTTCCTAGAGGGATCAAAACATGGTATCAATCTATTTTTATTTCACCACCAAGATCTTTTTAGAGACTCAATCTAAGAAGCATACCATAGCTTGCTGGAATATCAACCACTAAGATGGTCAACTTAATTATTTTATCTGTTGGTGTAGGTTTTTATTTTCCTAGTAAGTTAATTTATTTTCCCTTAGTCATAAATTTTTCCTACACATTTATTAAGCTCTCTTAGGATAATAAATTAAGTTTATTATTTAATAACTAGGACATAAGGTGATGATTTTTCCCCAACCTTAAAGGGTGGAGCATTTACCTTTTTCATCACTTTATTTAATATTGGTGGTTATTGGTGGTCAATTCTTATTCCATAGTTTTATACAAACTCACTACGTATCTTGTGTTTGCATACTCTTGCATATTCATTGTTGCATACTTTGGAATACATGTACCTTGATGCATGTAGTCATTAATTTTCATTTTTCTTTGATATCCTAATGCAATCTTGTTATCTTAACATTTGCACATCTCTTAATTTTTAGTTTGTAATTGTATTATTTCATTTGCAATTTTATACCCTACCCCTCTCATAGAAAGATCTTGGTTATTCATCTATTTCAGGTTTTTGACATGGTACCAAAGCTTAGATTTTGAGAGTTTTACATACTTGTATTTTTTATTAAGAGATTAGAGTTTTTTGTATGATCTTATAAATTCCCATATGCTCTCTTGCTTTTTAATACGATCTGGAGAATCATAAAGGAATTATGAAGATCTATAATTAGTCTTATATTTGCATGTGTGTTTTTGGTGAGATGTGGTGATTGTAGATATTCTAGCTATAATGATAATATTTTTATATTTGGGAGGCTTGAGAAATTCATATTTGGCTTTTGTTTCACTCAATTTGGCCATCATATGACACAATAGCAAACAAGGGTTTAAATCTCAAATCTAGCGAATTTTTTTTATTGGAGCATTTTTAGCCCAAACAGACCTTGTCTTTGATTAGAGGTAAAAAATGGGTTTTGAAGG